>JBBYHH010580943.1:0-10688 GCA_038382905.1 Daphne laureola
GAGTTCCTCTCTGATGTATAACGTTATAAACTGTTTAATCGCGTGATATTTCTGTTTAAACCACTAACGTGTTTCCCAGGTGCAGGTTTAAGCATCAAGTTAATTAGAATGCCGTAAAACCTGTTTAAACGCGATGGAAACTAAACTCAGAAAAAGATTTTAAAATGGGCGGGTTTTGATTCGCAACTTTGGCACGCATCGACCCGACGTCACTGGCCACCTCGATTAGTACGCTTCCGCACAAGTTTCCGATGAATATCACGGTGGGGTGGTGACATAAACACTCTCGGATCATACTCTCAGGCCAAGCAAGCTTCGTTCAACAAGGATTTGGTCCAAGCTCAAAAACTTTGCTTTTGCTTTTTTTAAAAGCCTTCTGTGTTTTCAAATCAGCATTTTGCAAAGGTTTTTCAAGTACTTTAAGATATCAGCTCATCATTTGGTGTTGCAACACTAGTTCTTCAAGATTAAGTGGTTAAACTTTTCAAGGTAGAGGAAATGTTGATAAATAGACCCTATCAACGCGTTGATAAGTTGATAGTCATCTATTTTCAGCAAAGTCTTGTTAGTCATGCAAGTTTTGGAGTAAGTCCTATGTGTCAGGCATCCTGTTAAAGTCATGTGTGTCAGACATTTATAAAGTTCTATGTGTCATACGTTTGAAACTCCTATGAATCACACAAGTATAAAGTCATGTGAGTGAGGAACCTTGTGTAAATCATGTGTGTTAGACATCAGTTATAGTAGATTAAACTCTTAAATGGTTCTTTGATGAAAGGATATAGATCAAGTGAAACAAACCTCTATAACTCTCTACATCCTTTACACTTGTTCTTACTTGTTGTAGTCTCATCAACACGTTGATACTTCACTTTACAAGTGATTTTCAAACTATAGTTTCATCAACGGGTTGATCGTTTTGAAATAATTTGTGTTCTAAACTAACAAATGTTTTTATGAACCAAATCCAATCAGTGTTTTCAAAAATTGACTGGACTGGCTGTTCGAACCATGAACCGGCTATACAATCGATCCAGTTTTCAGTTTTGAGAGGGTTTGGTCAAGAACCGGTCAAAACCGGTTTTTTCACTTTTTTATTTTACATTTTTTTGGAAAAAAATCATCCTAAACTCCACAAAAATTATTGCTAATTTTAATTTATTCCATATTTGTTTATAAATTAATATTTAACACCTTAAAGTTTTTAGATTTTCTCATAGAGTGTCTTTTAAAAAACTTTTAAAGCATTTTAAAAACATAAAAAAACCATTTTCATTTTTTTAAATCATTATTTTCACTTACATAGTAAATTAAAATATAAAATATTGTTTTCCATCTTATATAATGATTATTTAATATTTTAAATTACTATTTTAGTATAGAAAATATGCATGAATGTTTTATCTTAGAATTATTTCATGATAATTTTATATAATGAATGATGATAGCTACCTCTAAGAAAATAATCGGTTGGATCGGTGGCCCAAATGATTGAATCGGTGCCTCGACGATTCTACGTCCGGTTCGGTTTTTAAAACACTGAATCCGATTCACCCCCTCTTGCTATTTCTGGGACTTCACTTTGGACACTATCTTGAACACTTTTCTATCAAACACTTATCATATATTTATTTTGGTGGACTTAAAATCAAGTAGATCCATAAAAATGAGCATTTCCATTTTCCAAAATCTTGTATTGTCAACCAATAAGACTTATTGACTAAAATCTTTTGATACCACTCAAGTTTAATAAAACCTTCCATTTCTACTGTAAATTTATAGGGGGTCGCTGCTCAAATGATTATTGTGGAATGTCAATACTTAATTAAGTATATTTTTTAGATCAAATTACTTATTAGTTCTTTGAACTATGTTAACTCGCTCACTTTAGTCCCTGAATTAAAATTTATACTCACTCAGTCCTTGAATTATGTAAGTCCTAGCACTTTAGTCTTTTGACTCAGTAACTTGGCGTCGGTGAGCTTAACAACGTGAATTACTTAACGATTTAGGGTCATATTTGTATAAATTTAAAGTTTTGAATGCAGGAAAAGATAAAAAAATAAATGGAGGTGGAAGCTGTGACGATGGAAACGATAAGTCAGTAGGGTGGTAAACACGAAGAAATGTTGTTGGGGACGAGAGTATTTTTTATAGATCTAATAGGTTTAGGGTGTTTAGGTATAGATTAGAAAAAATTTAGGATTATAATAGGTAGTTTTTCCTAAGATCAACTAAGATTAATATAGTCAAAATGACAAAGTGATTAACGTTGCATAGTTCAGGGATTAAATTAAAATGAATTATAATTCATGAATTAAAGTGGTTGAGTCAACATAATTCAGTGAAATAATAGGTAATTTGATTTATTTTTTATATCAGAATATGTTCTTTTACCAATGGAATATTAATTTTGTTTCTCATTTTTGCTCTACTTTTTCGAATTTTCTCTTACGGATATCCAATATTCAGTTTTTCTACAAAAGCCCAAACTTTACTTCCACTTAAAACTACATGGGGTTCTTTTTGTCAATTTCCAGTATTTTATGTTCATCTAATTCATTTACTATTATTTTTTCAAGTATTTACTCTATTTTATTAAGTGAAACAAAAGAATAAGAACAAAATATTTAGAGAATATGGTCAAACAGCATCTCCTCTATTTATCTTCCTTGCTTCCCCTCCACTTCCCTTCCATTTTATTTTTAGATCCATTCTCTCTCTATTCCCTGTTTCTCCCTTGCTTTGCTTTTCTATCTCCCACACACTCTTCTTCTCTTCTAAGCTTTCCTCTTCTATTCTTTCCCACTTTCCTAAATTGAGTGTGACACAAGCACCATATTGAATCATTACTCAACTTCCTTTTTTCCCCCCCATCTTCCTCTGTTTTCCTCTCTGTGTCAATCAAACTCAAAACCCCATTCTTAGAAAACAGAATATTCAGGAAGAAAAGATCTGAACTTTGTTTCTGATTCTTAATTCTGCCTGGAAAACCGCAACTGGGTCGAGATCTTTCTCATGGAATCCGGCGACTTTGGGATTGCTCTGATGTGTGGAACAGAGCAAGTCGGCGGCGACTGCTTGTTTGGTGGCAATTGGGAGAACCAAATGGATCAAAGTGATCCCTTTCAGTCGGCATTGAGTTCAATGGCCTCTTCTCCGGCGGGTTCCGCGGGCGTCGGAGGTGGGTTTATGATGAGGGAATTGATCGGCAGGCTCGGAAGCATCTGCAATTCCGGCGGTGACATTTCGCCTCAATTCTCCGTCAAACATGACGGCGTTAACAGCGCCGGTAACACTTCCTGTTACAATACTCCACTGAGCTCGCCTCCGGAGATGAACCTCTCGGTTATGGAGTCTCAGATGAGAGGGAATTTGGGGAACCATTCAGGCTTGCCGCCATTTTCTGCTGACCCTGGATTTGCAGAGAGAGCTGCCAGGTTCTCTTGTTTTTCGGGTTTGAATGAGCAATTTGAAAAAGTTGGGACTGAATTGCTTCAGAGATCTGTCCCTAATTTCAGAGAAAATGGTGATTCAAAGGAAGAGTCTTCAGTTTCTGGGCAGATCCCATTCCCAGGTTGGAATTCAACTGTAGAAGTGCAAAAAGATGGAAATGGTAAAAAAAGGAAATCAGTTCCCAGAGGAAAACCAAAGGAATCTCCATCTTCATCTGGTACTGACTCAAAGGTAAGTTAAGTTGATTATGAATTGAATTGAGCAAATTTTGTTGTGACCGGAAGGAAATCCGTCGTAAAAATTTACCATACCATTATGCTTCTGCGTGAATTTATAGTGTCAATTAATTTTTGATAATTAATTGTCACTATAAACTTCATGCCAGACCCCAACGTAGTTGGGATTAAGGTGATGATGATGATGATTGTGAAAAATAATGGTGGATGCTGAATTTCAGGTGGTGGCAGAGAATGGTGAGTCCGGTGGAAAGAGGAGCAAGAAAGATGAAGGTAAAGAAGGCAATGGGAATGGCAAAACTGAGAATAAGGAGAACTCTAACCCAGCAGCAGAACCACCAAAGGATTATATTCATGTGAGGGCCAGAAGGGGTCAGGCTACTGATAGTCACAGTCTTGCTGAAAGGGTAAGAACTCAAAAGAAGATAAAAAGGAGAACAAAAAAATCTGAACTTGTCCTTTGTGTGTAATTGGATCTGTCATTGGCATGTAAAAGGTCTCATCTTTTTGCTGTTGCAGGTCAGGAGGGAGAAAATAAGTGAAAGAATGAAGTTTCTTCAAGATCTTGTTCCAGGTTGCAATAAGGTAGGCATGAAAAATTTGAAAACTTTGAGTAGTTTTCTGGGAAATCCTTCTGTAGTAATAAGTAACATTTAGTATGTTGTGCTTCAGGTGACAGGAAAAGCTGTTATGCTTGATGAGATCATTAATTATGTGCAATCGTTGCAACGACAAGTTGAGGTACTAAGAAGTAACAAATCAAGTTACTGATTTCGGTTGCAGGTTCTATGTGAATCAAGTTAAACTTCCACAGAACTGATTTGGTTAGTTTCCTGCTTTTCAGTTCCTGTCTATGAAATTGGCTACCGTAAACCCGAGAGTGGATTCGAAGATGGAAGTGATGTTGTCGAAGGATGTACGTACAGATATCATGCTACTCCTCGCTCTTTGTTGAATTGCATTACATAAAGAACCACAATTTCAAGTGACATTTCCATGCTTCTCATTGATCTCACAGGCATTACAACCTCATACATCTTCATCACACATTGTGTTCCCAATGACACCTCCTCAGATGCAAGCATTCCCTTTCGGACGCCAGCTCCAACAAGACCTACCTCTTCACAATAGCATAACTGCCACCATTAACACACAATTCACCATGAACCAAGTCACTGCTTCTTTGCACCAAAATCTCGGGCCACCCTTGGACAGACTTGTTCCCGGCGCCTCTGATGTAAAGGTTACTTAAAAAGGGCTTCCGCGAATCACTGTCATCGTTTTTTTCATTGTTCATGTTGAATCTCTAAACCTGACCATGATATACTTCTGCTTCAGGTTCCTTCAGTTTGGGAGGATGATCTGCAGAGCATAGTCCAGGAGGGATTTTCGCAGAATCAACTAGAGGGACTTCATGGTAAGCATAAACTCAGAAGGATTGCAGTCAGCAACTCTCATACATGGTTAAGATATGGTACTAAGTTCCTTTCTTATTTCAGGTCAAGTGAAGATGGAGATGTGATTATAACTCAGTGATTGAATCCTTCATCATTGGACTGTTGGAGGGTTCATGGATAGAGAGGGGCAGTGTACATAGAGAAGAAATTAATACCCATTGGAGTGAAAGATTTAGCTTGGAGAATAAGTTTAACTTGTTTGTAATAGTAGTAACTTTTTCTTTTTGGCTCATAATTATTGTAAAATTTTGCTAAACTCATTCTTTATCAGAGAATTCTTAGAAGAATTCCAAATTGTAACTTCCTACAACTAATTAATTGCAGAAAACAGCTGATTGTTCAGAAAGAAATTAAGTAATAGTACTTCTACTTTTTTGCTAGATGTCTTTTTTCCAGTTTCTTTCTTCTTCTTGTTATTCTCCTGGTCTTGGACATTAACGGCTGGAGTTATTGCGCTGATTTCGGTCTTCTCTCTAGAAGTTTCATAATTTAGAATATAGGGAAGAAAAAAAAACAGAAAATGTTGCAGAAATTGATCAGTTCAAATTGCAAGATCAAAGAGGAAAAAGGGGGGGAAATGAAGAAGAAAAAGAACCAAAGAACATCAATCCATTCAAGGATAGGCGTTGCTTTCAGGGATAGCTGGAAATGTTGAAGGGCCCGTGCCGTGTGGGAACCAGAATGATATTTTTGATGGTGTTGGGTTAAATCAAGCAATAAGTGGAAAATTTAGGTGCTTATTTGTAAACAGCTGTTAAGTGGTGGGGACTCTCAAGTTACTGTTGAGGATGATTTTTGTGGAATCCGAAGCCTTTTTGAAAGGATAAAATCGTGCAATGGAAAGATTGCGTATATGTTCTCATTTGCAAGAAAAGTTTTTCTTAGTCCGTCATAATTAATTTTTTCAATCCATTTTTTTGTTTTTTTGTTTTTTAGGAAAGGAGAAACACATCGGTCTGTAATTTATTAATATAAAAAACGTCACACTTACATTTTGATAGAAGGGGGCCTATATGAGAACGACAAAACATCTCCCTAAAAACAGGTAAATATGGTTAATCTCTTGTTTTTTATATTTATCTTATTTAAATTCTGTTTTAAAAATTCATCCTATTAAAATTTTTTAATTTTGATTTTTTATATAAATGAAATCCTTCCATCTAATTCATAATTCATGATTAAATTCTCTGTTAAATTATCAAAATGACAAAAATATCCATATAAAATTTACAATTTATTCCCTTATGTTATAAAATCTAGTAATTTTGTAAAAAATATAGGAATTTCCCATCTCCACCCTTCCTCACCCTCTCCCTCAAATTACTCACGGCTAGCGACCTTCATCTTCGTCTCTTCCTCTCAACCATTTCTTCGAGCGTAAAGAATCACAGAAAGGGAATCGTAGCAGATAAAGAAGCCGACGTCCGCAAAAATTGGTGACCTCGAGAAGCAGAAGGCGCTGGAAAACAGGGAACGGTCGTTGTTCCCTCGAAGATCCGGGTCAGGAAGGCGAATCCTCCGGTGGTGGAGCCGTCATCTCTGAAGCCACAAAACCAATTCCCAGCAACTGGAGAGCACCACCAGCTCGACAACAACACTTTCCTCCATTAATCGGCATAAAAAATTGACGATTTCAGCAGACCCGCGACGAAGGACCGAGATTCGACCGTTGACATTCAGCCAAGAAGTCTTGCTCAGCTCTTCTGACGCCACTGACGCTAGCTCTGACCTCCGGTGTACCGTTCCTGACCACCTCCGCCCCAGTTCTGTGCTTAATTGATGGCAACAGATTGGTGGGAAGTTAGATCTATGCAGTCAGATATGGGAAAAAGCGAGACGTGAGGTTGCTGGAAGAGTTCGAGTGTGGGTCTCCAAGGCGTGGAAGGTGATGATGCCATGGCGATGATGGTGAAACGGAACTGGCAGAAAAGTATAGGTTTGTGTTCAAGAATTGTCAAAGTTTTGCGATGGTAAACACTGATCAGTATTGTGGTATGTGGCTTTTTATTTGTGATGTGATTTGAGTGATTTTGAGTTGGGATGTGGGTTAAAAAACCGTATTTGTGGAAATAATACAGAGATTTCAGTGGCTGGTGAATTGGAGCAAAAGCTAAGCGGAGGAGAGTTGGTTGAAGGGATTTAGAGTTGCTGGATATAGAGAGAGATGAAGAGACAGAGGTGAAGAAATGATGATAAAAAAGAAAGAGGAAAAAATAATTTTGGGACTCGAACAATTAGTAAAAATTTAATGATTATATTTTTATTAAATATATAATTAAACTTTTATAGTGATGGTATTTGCATAAAAACACTAAATTAAACGAAAGAATTAACGGTAAAATTGACCAAAGGAACCGAATAAGACCGGAAACCAAAAATAAAGGATATCAATAAGATAATTTTTAAAACATGATTTGAATAGAATAAAAAATAAGGGACTGATCATGCACTTTAATCCCCTAAAAACATATAAACCTATACTAGAAAAAATCTATACATCATTACAACCAAAGATACCTAGTCTGCTACAACCGAGCTAAACAGAGAACTAAAATCCACTTCATTCCTTATTTGCACCATCCACAATACTTGTCTAACCAACACCTCTACTCTGTATATACTCCCTTAAAGCACCTAGCATTCCTGTCCAACTAAACAACATAAATAACAGCAACAAAGGTCGTTGCTCTCAGCTTTGCCTTCTCTCCCTTCCCCTTAACCACCTTTAGGATCCACTTACAAGCCATGTTCCAATTTGAAGGACAAGCAAAAAGATTCACGGCCCTTAAACACTTGGACAACACATAGTATGAATAAGGACAATAAAAGAATAAATGATTCCTATTTTAATCAAAATCACCACAAAAAACACAAGTAACCAAGATAGAAGGCTTCCACTTCACCACTCTTGTCAAAGTAGGTATCCTGTCCATGGCAACCATCCAAGAGATTAAGGAGGTCTTAGGAATGTGAGGTGACCCCGACACTACTTTCCACCAAGGAGCCACTTTACCCTGATCTACAACATAATTATATGCCAACTTCAGAGCGAATTTTACCCCCACTTTCAACTAGAAACCATGAAAGAACCCAGAAAAGACATTCTTGCACTTAAAAACCTGTCTCACACCATCAGAAGCACCTGAAGGAACTGTAGCTCTCCAAAAATCTCTACCCTTTATATAGTAGACATGAATCCACTTCACCCAAAAACTAGCTTTGTCAACAAGCAATCTCCAAATATTCTTTGCCAGATAAGCAAGATTCCACGAAGAAACATCATAAATCCCCAACCCTCCCTGCTTCTTAGGCTTTCATGTAAACTTCCAATCTACACACGCTTCCTGGAAGTTACAGATCCTCCCCAGAAGAATCCATTGATCTTCTTCTCAATCTTTGACAACACTCCCTTGGGGATAGGAAAAACACTAGCCTATATATTCTGGATACCAAATATCACTGACTTCACCAGTTGTACTCTTCCTGCATAAGTCAACAATCTAACCGACTAACAAGTCATGCATTTCATAATTCTTTCCTCTAGGGGGAGTATTCCTTAATAAGGAGCCTAGATCCAGAGATAGGTGTCCCTAAATATTTGAAAGGTAAAACCCCCTTCACCATCCCTAAACACCTCAAAATATCATCCTGTAGGTCCAAAGGAACTCCACAAAAGAAAACACTTCTCTTCTACTCATCTGTAACCAATCCAACAGGAGTAGAAAGAGTATTTAGAGCCTTAGCCACCCCCAAAGCAGAAGACAAAGACGCATGAGCAAAAATTAAGAGATCATCAGCAAACAATAAATGAGACAACCCCAACTTCTCACACCTAGGATGATACCAAATGTACCACTCATCAAAGAATTTAGACAAAATACGAGAGCAATAATCCATCACCAACACAAATAGACTTGGTGACAAGGGATCCCCTACCTCAAACCCCTAGTATCTTTGAAAAAATCCTCTAACCCCCCATTTACCACCAAAGAGTACCAAGGTGACCTCACACAGGCCATTACCCAAGAAATAAACAGGGGAGGAAACTTAACTCAAAAAAGACTGGAGAAAATACCATGAAACATAATCATAGGCTTTACAAATGTCTACCTTAACAAACATCCTCGGAGAGATATTACTTCTGCCATAACCATGCAAGATCTCCTGAGATAACATGACATTATCAACCAACTGCCTATTTTTAACAAACCCTCATTGTGCAGGGTTAACCAATTGTTCCAGAACAGGTTGCAACCTTAATGCCAAAATCTTAGAGGCCGCCTTATATATCACAGTGCAACATGAGATAGGGCAAAAAATACCTAGCTGATCATCTGAAGAAACTTTCGGAATCAAATGTATAGAAGTTGCAGACATAAACTTAGGGAACTCTTCAAACTTAAGACACTCGATTACTACCTCAAAAAGATCCCTAGCTATAATCTCATACTCATTTTGGAAAAAGAAGGCTGTAAACCCATCTGGCCCTGGGCTCTTGTTAGGAGTCATACTAAAGAGGGCTTTCTTCATATCCTCCATGATAATCTTTGTTGTTAAAGCAGGCCACTGGTCATACCCCAATTCCTTCTCATACATGGAAACAGTAGGACTGGCCCTATAAACGTCAGGAGTTTCAAGAGCTAATATCATTTTAAAGTACTCCGGGAAGGAATTACTAATTTGATTATGATCAGACAGAATCCACCCCTCACCATCCCTCAGAAACATGACACCCATGGAAGCCCTTCTCTCCTTCATCCTTGAGTGGAAGAAACGATTGTTCCCATCCCCCAATTTAAGCCATTCATTAGCTGCTTTTTGCATCAGAAAATTCTCCTCCCACTTAAGATAAGCCAGATGTACCACCTTTTTTATTTCCAAATTAGTGGTGACAACAACATCAAAGGGGTCCTCTTTGGCCCTAACTACACCGTCCACATAATATTGCCTATCCCTCACCACTCTTCAAAAAATGTCTGAAAAATGAGACTGATTAAATTGTTTCAACTCTGCCTTCAATCACTTGAGCTTCAAAGCCAACCTTAATGGAGGAATAACATTACCAGTGTCCTTCTCGCACACTACCCTGACCAACTCCTTATATCCCTCCTTAAAAGTCCACATATTAAGAAACTTAGAAGGCACACACCCCACCACACCTTACACCCCAAAGCAATCAAGGAAAATATAATGATCCTAGACTGGATCAACCAAGAACTGGACTGATGCAGCTAAGAAAAGGTCATGGGCAGAAGAATTTCCCATAACCCTATCCAACCTACAAAGAATCCTATCGGAGCCTACCTGATTATTGGACCATGTATATAACTAGCCCACCTCTAAAATCAATCAATCACTTATCATTTATAAACTCCCTCAGGCCTGTATTATTTTCACCACCGTCCCCGCATCCCGGTATTGGCGGAAGCGTCTGATTATTGGACCGGGCGGCGGTCGGTGACGCGGAACACTTAAACCGATTTGTCATTTTCCCAAAAACCCGACTTTTAAAAACTTTCTTAAGTCGTTGATATTTCTA
>JBBYHH010581054.1:0-19130 GCA_038382905.1 Daphne laureola
ACTGGTTTTGTGTCTAGCCTTAATTCCATTCGTTTCCTTCCATAAACTTCCAGATGGAGTGGGGTTCTACCCCTATTCTTTATCCCAAGCATGAGTGTTTCTCACCGAATCATCACATTTACTGGTGCATGTCGTTACCGTAATCATCAGTTGGCCGATTTTGTAAGTTGGGAAGAAATTTGGTGTTGTTGAAGTTAAATCTTGAATCTGGATAAAAATGATCTAATTTAGTTTTTTTGGAAATTTTTATCACTTTTGAGAATTTTAGGACCAAAGTGTAAATTTTGGTAAGTTTTGGTGTTGAAAGATATTTGGTGTCAAATAAGGAAGAATTGAGCTCAACTTATTATTCTGTGTGATTTTCCGTATAACCACTAACGTGTTTCGGGTGCAGGTTTAGAGCTTAACCTAGAACGCCTTAAGCTTGAATAACGTGTTAGGAAATAAGATTAGCGAAAAAACTTTAAGGGCCGGGTTTCTGGGTCCGCCAAACCAAGTGGTTACCGGAAGGGTCGATGTTGCCGCCACCGCCCGATCCCCGATACCGCTACCCTCATCTCCGCCGCGCCAGGAACGGGAGTGGTGGTAACAGGGTGAGGCCTCGAGAGAACTCAGTAAGGGCTTAGGTAAGAGTAACAGGTTAGAAAACATCCTGCATAAAAGGTTAGCATGCACAATATGCAATATACTAAACAGTTCATACAACCTATATAACATATGATCATGATATGCATAAAATGCATAATGCACATAACATCCCCGTCGCACCAGAAGGAAACACATATGTCCATCTGGACAATATCTCATACGTCCCTCCGGACGATCTCACAAGTACGACAACCCCCGGAGGCTTTCATAGCGCAACACGGGGTTCACACATATACAGGCGCTTGGTACCAGCGAGGGGCCATGGTTTCCCTATAATTGTCGTAAGGTCAATCAATGACCAATGCACTCTAGCATCACAAAATCACATAATAGGTCAACCCATGACCGATGCACTCTAGCATCACAGAATTGATCATCAAGATCACAAAATACCTGAAACATAACAATGATCAACCTCTGATCATTACAAAAGCTCACTGAGCTTTGTACCTGCATTCCGTTAACCTTACCATGTGACTAGCCCCAGGGGTCACCGGGCCCCACCCTCGACCCGGGTACTAGCCTCAACTAACCTGATATGCACCCCAAAATGCATATAAAGAAAGTTGAACCCTTACCTGCTAAATCTCAAACTCAAAGCGGCAACTCGACGCAATCGCACTCTAGTGATAATTCTGCAACGTTCCGGTTAACTTTCCACCATCCTCAGCTACCAGAGCTGACATTAAACAATCACAATGAAATGAATTGACTCCTCAATCCATTACTCAAAATCCACATTCAAAGAAACTATCTCACAATTCGGCCAAACTATCAAAGAATGACCAATCCCCAGAAATGTTATTAAATGTTCTCTAAACATCAAATAAACTCAATTTCATCACAATTTGCCCTCTAACATCAAACAACACCAACTCTCATACTCATCACATAAATTCGGCCAATATTGCAAAACCATCTAGGTGAGCTTTCCTCAACAATTCAACAACACATTAGGAGCTCTCTAGCATCACTAAACCAACTCCTATCATTCCTTTAGAAAGAATTCATCAACATCATTTTCATTCTCAAATTCGGCCAACTTTGGCAAACATACTAAGAGAACCTTTCTCAACAATTCAACCTCATTTTCAGAGCTCTCTTACAACCTTAATCCATCTAAATTCCATAAATTCATAAGGAACATCACCTTTAATCATGCTCTTAAATTTGTACAATCATGCACAATTAGGGGAGAGTACTCCAGTCATCCTCATTTTAATTTAGAAACTCATTTCCAACCTCATTTCAACAGAATTCACAATTTAACAAACAAAATCAACATAATTCCATCACACCCCAAATTCGGCCATCACACTAAATTATCATCCATGATGATTCAAGGTTACTTCCAAATATAAAATATGTTCATAATCATCCAATTAAAACTTTAGACATCACCTTCAAATTACCCCCAATTTTGATTATGAACACATAAACGCTAACCATCCAAAATCAACCAACATGTTGAACCATGGTTAGAAACCTTACTACCACTTCAAA
This sequence comes from Daphne laureola, assembly GCA_038382905.1. Lineage (NCBI taxonomy): Eukaryota > Viridiplantae > Streptophyta > Magnoliopsida > Malvales > Thymelaeaceae > Daphne > Daphne laureola. The sequence goes on from JBBYHH010581054.1 coordinate 2,152, forward strand.
ATACTTCAAATTTATACTCACCTTAAGCAATTCTTGAAGTAATTGATGAAGAACACTTGCCTAAATTCACCCTTCAAATTCGGCTACAAGGAAGAGATGAAGTTTAAACACTTCCGAAACTTGATTTCTTTCATGAAACTTTCATGAAAAGATGCTTACCCACTTGATTCTTGAAGAAATCTTGAAGAAAAGAGGTAGAAGTGGAGGAAGGGAAGAGCTTTACATGATGGAGATGAAGAGAAGAAAACGTAGAAGAAGAAGAAGGTAGAGTCAGGAAACGAAAATGAAGAGAGAAGAAGAAAAAGAAGTTTTTTAACCAAAATTTATTTTACTTCTTCTCTCCATTATCCTTTTATTTCCTACTACCACACTTTCTTTTTAATAAAGGAAATACCTTTTCTTCACAAAATACGACTTTTTTGCTCATTTAATTTCCACCACATAATAATATTATGATATGATATCACTTTATCTTCTTTGATCACCTTATGACACATGTCATCCACTTCCCTTACTTTTTGACTTTTCTTTTCTTCTTTTTTTCTTTTCCTTTCTTCTCCTTAATGTCGCCATTACCCTTTCCTCTTAAGTGTCCATGTTTCTCTAAGTGTTTTTCAAAATGAGCATTTCGCCCCCCGAATTGAAATTTGGCAAAATTGTCTGGAATTCACATAACAATATCACAACATGGAATCCCATGAAAATAAACCTCAATGGGGTCTCATGACATAAGAATTAATAGAAAATGTACCCGATATACCTGAATCAGGGTTCCGACGATGGAAGAATCTCCAGAAGTCACCCTCTGACCACGGTGACTGTAACATTCTCCCCCCCTTAGGACTCTTGGTCCTCCAAGAGTGCCTTTAAACGTTGAAAATCATCGGGGTATCTCTCAGTCATATCCTTCTCGGTCTCCCAAGTTGCCTCCTAGTCTGAATGATGTGACCACTACACCTTAACCATCAAGATCCACTTATTGCGGAGTTTCTGAGTGTCTTTTTCCAATAAGGCAATCGACACCTCCTGGTAAGACAAGTCTAGCTTCAACTGAACCTCCTCCACAGGAATGGTTTGAATCAGGTCAAGAATGCACTTCTTGAGCATACTGACCTAGAAGACATTGTGCACTAGAGACATACTCGGAGGCAAATCTAACCGATAGGTAACCTTGCCAATCCTCTCTAGGATCTCATACAGCCCAATATATCTCGGGGCTAGCTTGCCCCGCCTGCCAAATCTGACTGTCCCTTTAATCGGTGCAACCTTGAGCTAAACTCTGCCTCCAATCTCGAACTCTAAATATCGATGCCGCTTATTCACATAGGAAGTAGTGCGGTCATTCACGGTCTTCAACTGTGCCTTAATTCTCTTGATTTTTTCTGTGTTCTCCTCAATGACTTCGGGGCCCAACTCAACTCTATCAGATGCCTCGGACCAACAATGAGGTGTCATACACCTCCACCCATACAGTGCCTCATAAGGTGCCATTCCGATAGTACTCTGATAACTGTTGTTGTAGGAAAACTCAACTAATGGCAGGTGTTGGTTCCATTCACCGCCGAAGTCCAATGCGCAGCTCCGGCACATATCCTATACAATCTGGATCACCCTCTCCAACTGCCCATCAGTCTGAGGATGATAAGTTGTGCTCAAATGGAGTCGCCTGCCGAATGCCTTGTGAAAGGCCCCTAAGAATCATGTGGTGAAGCGCGGATCTCTATCCGATACAATAGAGTCTGGAATTCCATGAAGCCGCACAATCTCTTCACTGTACAGACAGGCAAGTTTCTTCAATGGATCCTTCACTCGGATCATTAAGAAGTGCATACACTTCATCAAACGATCGACTATTACCCATATGACATCATGTCGTGACCTAGTCGGGGGTAGTCCTGTCAGAAATTCCATGGTCACATTACCCCACTTCCTGACTCGGATGGGTAAAGTCTGCAAAGTTCCACCGGGCTTCTGGTGCTCTACCTTCACCCGTTGACAAGTGGCACAATTTGCCACGTAAGTGGCGATATGCCTCTGTATACCAGGCCACCAGAAATGAGTGCGCAAATCATGATACATTTTCTCACCACCTGGGTGGATGCTCAGTCTGCTTGAATATGCCTCCTTGAGAATCTCATCTCGGAGTACCAGATCATCCGGCACATACAAACATCCCTTGATGTACAAAAACTCTTTCTTGTACTCGAGGGACGGATGCAAAACTCCACTATCATCTCTTGACAATTTTCTCAAACCTGAGTCCTCACTTTGTGACTCTCGAACTTTGGCCAAGCAGTCAGATCGGATGGTCAAATTAAAAATCTGTGTCTGCTCCCAGAGTTTCCATCTATGCCACAAACCTACCAAGTCTGACTCCTCAAACTGGTTTCCTATATCTCCATCCTTCACCAATCCTGTGTACATCCTGCTCAAAGCATCTGCCACTATATTACCCTTTCCAGCGGTGTACTTGATACTACAGTCATAATCTTTCATGTACTCGAGCCACCTACATTGTCTCATGTTCATCTCTTTCTGAGTGAACATATACTTTAAGCTCTTATGATCGGTGAAGATCTGAAACTTGCTGCCGAGCAAGTAATGCCTCCACTGCTTCAAAGCATGAATAACATCAGCTAACTCCAAATCATGTGTTGGATAATTTTTCTCATGTGGTCGCAACTACCTTGACCGATAAGTAATAACATAATGAACCTACATCAACACACATCCCAGACCCGTTCTAGATGCATCAATGTATATCACATACGGCTGCATCGGATCTTAAAGAATCAAAATTGGTGCATTGGTCAACCGCTGTTTCAATTCCTGAAAATTCTGCTCACATGCCTCTGACCAGACAAAAGCTTGACCCTTCTTGGTTAGCTGAGTAAGTGGTGATGCCAGAACTGAGAATCCTGGTACAAATCTTCTGTAATATCCCGCCAATCCCAAGAAGCTCCAGATATCTCTCACTATTTTGGGATGTCTCTATTCCTGAACGGCCTTGACCTTCTTAGGGTCAACATAAAGGCCATTCTCGCTTATGATGTGCCCCAGAAAAGATACCTCATGTATCTAGAAATTGCACTTTGAAAACTTGGCATATAGACGATGTTCCCAAAGTGTCTGCATAACCTTCCTCAGGTGCTCCTGGTGTGAGTCCTCATCAGGGGAGTATATCAAAGTATCATCGATGAAGACCACAACAAATTAGTCTAAATACGGACGGAACACTCGGTTCATCAAATCCATGAACACTGATGGCATGTTCATCAAACTGAAGGGCAGAACTGTATACTCATAGTGTCCATACCGAGTTCAGATTGCAGTTTTTAGAATGTCCTCCTCCTTCACAGGCATCTGAAATTACCCAGACCACAGGCCAATCTTCTAAAAGACTCTCGCTCCTCTGAGCTAATCAAACAGATCATCGATCCTGGGTAACGGATACTTATTCTTTATCATGACTGCATTCAACTTTCTAAAGTCATTGCACAACCGAAGGGTCCCATCATCCTTCCTAGAAAATAAAACCAGGGCACCCCATGATGATGTGCTCGGCCGGATGAATCCCATCTCCAAGAGATCATCGAGATGCTTCCTCAGCTCAACCATCTCCACTATCGGCATGCGATAGGGAGGAATAGAAATTGGAGTAGATCCTGGCCGTAACAGAATCTCAAAGACTACTTCCCGCTCTGGTGGAATCTCTGACAACTCCTCAGGAAATACCCGTGGAACGTATCTCACAGATGGAATTTTCTCTAATTCCATGCGAGTGTTGGCAGAATTAAGCTCAAAATATGCTTCCTCATCAATCACTGGAACTCTATCCAAAACTATCAGCTCCATGTTATGCTTGACGATCTCTGCGTCAGGCGAAGCAAAAAGAGGTACAACCTCCCTGGATAGCTACATGTGACGCTTGGCGCAGTTAATCTGAACACTATTTTTTTCTAACTAATCCATGCGAAGGATCACATCATAGTTTGGTGTGTTTAACACCAACAAATCAGATAAAATTCGATGTTTGTTGATAGTCAATACGCACCCCCGTGCCATCTCATTCGTAAACAGATACTGAATTCTGGCAGTGCGGACCAGAAAAACATTTGGAAGATAACTCACAGACAGATGCAAAGATACTACGCACCTCTATGCGATAATGGATATAGATGCACCTGTATAAAAAAGAGCATGTGAGGAAACATCATTAAAAAATAATGTACCTGCAAGTGATCCACGCTGTGCGGTCTCGCCCCTCTCCAGCTGAAATACTCATCCAGGCCTTGCCTGCTACTGCGGCGGTGGAGGTGGTGGCTGATACTGTTGTCTCGGTGGATGAAAGCTCGAGCCGCCCTATGGTGCACCACGCCCCTGGGGTGCATTGGGCTGGGCCCGTGGCTTGTAACGCGGCTATCTCTCAGCACCATGCCCCTGCACCTGGGGGTAGTCCCGAATCCAGTGCTCTGTGGATCCGCATCTCAGGTATCGACCTCCTGATAATAACATGCTCGGCCAGGGTGATGTCTCTCACAGACCCGGTAATAATCTGATGGTCACACTATTCCCTTGCCCTTATCTCTTAGGCCTGCTCTGTCGGACCTGCCGGCACCTCTGTTCAACCTCTGTGATCCAAAATCTCTCCTAGTGCTCTGGGATCGCTGAGGCGCAGCCCTCAGTCTCCTCCATCTCGATCAAAAGTGCCTTCTGTACTGTCTCGTGATATGACGTAATACCCAGTGGTACCACATATCTGCAAATCTTCGATCGAAGGCCTCCCACAAACCTCTTTGCCTTTTCCTCATCCATACCATCGTACTGAGGAACATACCGCGCCAGCCGATCAAACTCGAGCTCATAGTCGGTAATGGACATGTTCCCTTGACTCAAGTGGTTGAACTCGACCTAGCGGTGGTCTCGGGCAGCGTACCCGACCCACCTCTCATGAAATATGTGGGAGAACTCCTTCAATCTCATGCCAGGGTCCCTCCAGCCCCGCTGCACATACTCGACTCTGCTAGAGCCAATCATTCCTTTCCACCAATTGTAGGCTCTTTCTCGAAGGTTGAAGGTGGCCAATGTGACCATCTCCTTGGAAGGGAAGCCCAGTCCCCCTAAAAGGCGGTCCATATCTGTGTACCAAGACTCGGCTGCCTCCGGCCCTCCCTTGCAAAAACATCTCGGAGGACCAATGTTACAGTCATCACGGGAATTCACTATTTGGAATCAGGATGTGATTTCTGGGTCATTTTACCGAGGTTGGTCCTTGGGGGCAAAATGGTCATTCTGAAGAATTAAGGGTAACGGGAAAATAAAATATGTTAAGTGTAAAATATGATTAAGTTAAGTTAGAATTAATTTTTTAAGGTTAGTATGAGATTTGGTAAGAATAATATAAGTTAAGTTAAAATTAATGTTAGTGCTTAAGATTGAGTAAGTATGTGAGGAAGTTAGAATTTGTATTAGTTAGTAAGCCAAGTAAGTTGAGTTAGTAATTAATTAATGTTAAGTGTGGTAGTAACATTAGAAGGTGTGTAGGGGGAGATTAGTAATATAATAATATAAAGTATAGTTAGAATAATATATATGTGTATGGTTAGGATAGAAAGCTAGAAAGTAAACAAAAAATATCAAACACTTACCTTCTTCTCCCTCTTGTTCGATCGCCGAAAATCGGCCATCTTCACCACCACCATCTTCAATTTCTTCACCTATTCTTCTTGTCTAGTGATCAAACTTGAAGGTTAATTAAGTTTTGTCACCACCCTTCTCCGGCCGGCATGGCAGAAGCGTTGTAGATCGTGCCGAGAGGTGGTGGGTGACAGCGGAACGAAACTTCTCTTCGACTTGTGGAACCCAAAACCCGGCCATTTTAAAACTTTTTCTGAACTAATTAATTGTAATGTGTTACTTAGGTTTAAGGTGTTCTAGTTTGTTAATACCTAAACCTGCACCCGAAAAACACGTTAGTGATTTTCACAGAATATCGCGCGATAACAAGATTAAGTATTCATATACAACAGATCAGAACTACCACCCACTTCGTTGGGTGCGTAGTTCTGTAATATACCAAAATAATAATACAGTCATTCGATGTAAATGCATGCATACTAGTCCTACAGAGCCGTAACTACAAAAAACTAGAAACGTACTTGTTCGTGGGGTCGGTCGACAGGAACACCGATGATCACCGCAAGGTACCGCTGATGCTGTAACATACCAAAGAAAGTTAACCGTTAGTCCTTTAAGCATAACTTATATGGAATTCATAAACCTCGTCTTGACCTTATCGAGACTACCCCAAACCTTAAACCAATTATAATCAAGGAGCTAGAATTACCTACGGTAATCAAAAGTATAGCCAACCAGATGAACTAACCTGCTGGCTGCTGTCCGGAAGCTCCTGAAAGAATAATATAAGCGGTGAGTCCTCAAAAGGTACTCAGTAAGGGTTGGGTAAGATTAGCAGATAAAATACATGGAACCTGCAAAAGAGGTTAGGATATAACATAACATATATCATAACATGAGTCCGAAGGACTGATCTGGCAGTAGCATCCATCCCATGGCCCGGCTAATACTTACGACAGTGCCCGATGGTCATCATCGTAATCGGGAAACATGTAAACATAAACATAACGTGTTGATGCAGCCAGAAAGCATAGAACCTGTATACTACTAATCTTATCGTATAACCAGTTTCAGGATGTCATAAGGTGTGACCCACACCCTCGATCCGAGACTTGACCGTTAACTAACCTAATCTGCATAAACAGGTCCCATAATGCATATTAAGAAAGTTAAACCCCCTTACCTGGAATTTCAGATTCTGACATGGGCGTGCCCGCAATAATCCCGCAGAACAATCCTGCACTATCAGAACCTATCTCGATAACCAAAACATGTAGAATATTAGTTTTTAACTAAAATTCATTACTTATGGAACTTTACCAATTTTCACAAATTTATTCCTTGAACTGTATCCAATAGTTCACTTTTATTTATAAACCTAGAAAGTGACATTTTTTTTTAACTAGAACATTTTTATTTAGCAGAGTAGAAGCAAACAGAGCAGTCCTGCACAACAAACTGACAAAGATCGGTACTTAAAAAAAACTAACAACATTCATCTTACAAGACTCATCTTTGATTTTACATACTCATCAAGTTAATTTTCTCCATTTTCTCCCTCGTTGTGCATCTCTTCTACAAGCTCTTTGCAGACGTCAATCATGGCCTGCACTTTGTCTAGTTTAAACTTGGCAGGAACACTGTAAAAAATCAGCTGTATACGATTAAGACGGATCAGAATCGCACGGCCAATGGCAGCATTGTGATCCATTTCATCTGCCAGGGTCCTGCTAATTACGAGGAGCAACTCAGAAAAGATCCCAGAGGTTAAAAACAGAAATCTATCTTCCTTACACATCTCCTGAATTGTTGACTGCATGGATTTGAGCGAGCTCACCAATTTGGGGCTAGCCATAGGCATTTTTATTCTCGTGATTTCTTGAATTGTGAAAGTGACCTTTTTCACTTAAAAAGTCAATCACTTTATTCCTTATCCTTAAAAGGAAACTTAATCACTTTATTTCCATAATGAGACTTTAAGTCTCTAACCTTTTTAGAAACTTATAAATTTTCCCCATAATTTCACTAAATACCAAATTTACCCAATGTGTGAAATTCCTTATTTTCCTTACTTTTCATTTCCTTAGTGAATTTTTCTTTAACCTTATTCAAAATTGCACAAATTAACCAAACTTTCTCCAAAAGTGCAATTTAACCCAAAACTTTTATAAAGTTACAAAAATTCCATTTTTGTCAACTTTTTCAACCCAAATATTTTAACCTCCTTAAATCGCCGATTTTTCCCATTATTTCAGATTTGGCCGAAACTTTCGGCCCTTTTTCAATTCAACACCGAACCTTTCAAAAGTGTCATTTTTCATACTTAAACTTTATTTCCTTAACCAAATTACCAATTAACTCTATAAAATGACACTTTTTCACCAAAACACCAATTTTACCAAAACACAAAAAAGTTTCAGTTTTGGGACCGAATTTTGTGCTCCTTTTCAAACTTATCCCAACCTTCATCCAACCTTGTATTTTAGCCCTTAACCTTTCTCTGCTTCACCAAAACATTCATTTAATGAACACTTAACAACCAAAATCATCACAACATTCATCAAACACCAACTTAAACTTTCAGCCTCTTCCTACTTTTCTCTATATTCATTTTCCAACTTAACCAACAACCTTATTTCATCATAAACATCAACATAACATGATTTCTCAACAAAGATTCAACCAACTTAAACATGCAATTTCAACCATGATTTTCGGCCTCCACAAAAAATACCCAACCATGAAGCTTTTCATATTCAACCAAGAATTAAACATGCTCATCATGCTTCCATATGATCATACAAACATGCTTTGAACTCAAATCATAACATACTCAAGAACATGATTTTTCCTTCAATCATATTCCTGATAATCATCTCATAACTTAATCATAAGCTTACCTTGGAGAGATGAAGAAACGAGTTGAAGAAAGTTTCCAAGAAATCCCCTTTATTTTTGGTTTCAACGTGAGAAAGAGAGGAAGGATCATTTCCAAAGTTCTAACCATTAGAACTTGAATAACAAACTAAAAAACCATCCTTACCTCTTTAATCCCTGAATAAACTTGATCTTAGAAGCTTGAAGGATGAAGAACAAATGAAGAAATCATAATGCAGCTCCCAAGAACTTTCAGCCAAAATTTTGGGTGAGAGAGTATTTTTGTTTTCTCTTTCTTGTTTCTTACTACCTTATCCCTTTTATCTTACTAACATGTATTTTCCTTTTCTTTTCTTTCTATTTTCCTTTAGATAATGTTCCTACATTATCTCTTCCAATCTTACTCATAACCGCTGGATGAGATTCTTATCTTGATTCTCACCATTGGATGAATGACATGAGGTTTACCAAGAATTCTTCCATAATAATTTCCTTACTTTCTTATTTCTTTTTCTTCCAAAATTCCTTCCATTTACTTAAGCCCATCAACAATAGCCAAATTAGGCCCATTTGACTTCATAACCGTCGGCCCATGTGATGTTTCTCCAACATTTAATTTTTCAATATTTTTCTAAAGTTGACCATTTTGCCATCCGAATACAATTTTTTGAAAAATGGCTCAGGACTCTTGAAATATTGTAAACCCTTAGAATTTCATATAATAGCCTCCAAATAACTCTTCGGGACACTTAATTCATTCATCAGCATCTTATTTACACATAATTCCAAGTCCCGGAAAATTACATCATCAAATTCTGGCAAAATTACACCAGAAATCATGGCTCATCCGGGGTGGGTGTAACATTCTCCCCCCCTTGGGACTCTTAGTCCTCCAAGAGTGTCCTCAACCTTTAATACTCTGTAGGGTACTGGTCTATCATGTCATGTTCGGTCTCCCAGGTGGCCTCCTATTCAGAATGATGTGACCATTGAACCTTGACCATTGGGATGAACCTGTTACAGAGTTTCCGAACATCTATGGCTAATAAAGCGACTAGTACCTCTTGATAAGATAGGTCTGGCTCCAACTGGACTTCCTCTATGGGAATAGTCTGCATGGGGTCGAGAATACACTTCTTTAGCATACTCACGTGGAAGACATTATGCACTGCAGACATACTCGATGGCAAGGCCAATCTGTAGGCGACCTTGCCAACTCGCTCCAAAATCTCGTAGGGACCGATGTACCTCAGAGCCAACTTGCCCCATTTACCAAATCGTACGGTCCCTCAGATTGGTGCTACCTTAAGCCAAACCTTATCTCTTACTGCAAACTCCAAATCCCTGCGTTACTTATTGGCATAAGCTATAGTACGATCATTTGCAGTCTTCAAATGTCCCTGAATGAGTTGGATCTTTTATGTTGTCTTCTCTATGACTTCAGGTCCTAACTCAACTCTGTCAGATGCGTTGGACTAACAGTGAGGTATCATACATGTACGGCCGTACAATGTCTCATGGGGCATCATGCTAATAGTGGTCTGATAACTGTTATTATAGGAGAACTCCACAAGTGGTAGGTGTCGGTCCCATTCTCCCACGAAGTCAAGAGCACAACTCCTCATCATATCCTCTAGAATCTGGATTACCCTCTCCGACTGACCATCTTTCTGGGGGTGGTAGGCTGTACTCAAATGAAGCTGTGTACCAAGAGCCTTGTGAAAGGCGCCTCAGAATCTTACGGTAAAGCGTGGATCTCTGTCTGATATGATGGAGTCTGGTACTCCAAGTAACCGCACGATCTCCTGACTGTACAACTAAGTGAGTTTTTCCAATGAATCTGTCATCATGATTGGTAAAAAGTGTGCACACTTCGTCAACCTGTCAACAATCACCCATACTGCATCATGTCGAGACAGGGATAGGGCCATACCTATCAAGAAGTCCATGGTGATATTGCCCCACTTACTCACTGGAATGGATAACGTCTGTAGGGTTCCGGTGGGTTTTTGATGCTTCGTCTTCACCCGTTGGTTAGTTGTACACTTGGCTATATGTGTAGCAATATATTTATGCATGTTAGGGCACCAAAAATACGAGCATAGATCATGATACATTTTCTCACTCCCTGGGTGTACACTCAGCCTACTAGAATGTGCTTCCTCCAGGATTAATCTTGAAGTGTCAGGTCGTGAGGAGCATACAAACATATTTTGAAGTACAACAGATCCCTTGCCTGTACTTAAAGAGTGGACGAAGAGCTTCAGAGTCCTCTCCTGACAACTTCTTCAAACTTGAATCCTTACCCTGAGATTCTCAGACCCTATCAATCCATTCCGACTGAATCGTCAAGGAATCAACCTGTTCCTACTCCCATGCACTTCATCGGTGCTATAGAGCCTTCAAACTTGTTTCCTCAGATCAACCATCTTTATTTCCACCCTTGACCATACCGATGTACATCCTACTCAGAGTATCTGTCAATGTGTTACCTTTGCCGGTAGTGTACTCGATCGTGCAATCATAGTCCTTCATGTATTCGAGCCACCGTCGCTGTCTCATGTTGAGTTCCTTCTGAGTGAATAGATACTTGAGACTTTTATGGTCGGTGAAGATCTGAAACTTATTGCCCAATAAGTAGTACCGACATTGCTTTAGAGCATATATGACTGTAGCTAATTCCTGATCGTGTGTTGGGTAATTCTGCTCATTTGGTTGGAGCTGCCTCGACCTATAAGCAATCACATGATGGTTCTGCATCAACACACATCCCAATCCTGACTTGGAAGTAACCGTAGAGATCACATAAGGCTGGGTCAGATCTGGCAGTGTCAGGATCGGTGCATCCATCAGTAACTGCTTTAACGTTCTGAAGCTTTCCTCGCATGTGTTGGTTCAGACAAAGGCTTGACCTTTCTTGGTTAGCTGAGTCAATGAAGATACCAAAACAGTGAATCCTGGAACAAACCTACGGTAGTAACCGGCTAACCCCAAAAAACTCCAGATATCCTTAACCGTCTGAGGGCGTCTCCATTCCTGCACGGACCGAATCTTCTCCTGGTCCACTGAAATACCATGTTTACCGATAATATGTCCTAAGAAAGACACCTTACGCATCCAGAATTCACATTTTGAGAACTTGGCGTACAACCGATTCTTCTATAGTATCTTCAGCATAATTCTAAAATGTTCTTGGTGCGTGTCTTCATCAGGAGAGTAGATAAGGATATCATCGATGAAAATGACTACGAAGGAATCCAACTGAGGATGGAACACCTTGTTCATCAATTCCATAAATGCCCCTGTGGCATTTATCAGTCCAAATGGCATGATTGTATACTCATAGTGCCCGTATCGGGTACGGAAAGATGTCTTAGGGATGTCCTTCTCCTTCACTTGTAGTTGGAAGTATCCCTACCGTAGATCAATCTTTGAGAACATCTTCGCTCCCTTCAGTTGATCAAAAAGGTCATCGATCCTAGGTAGGCAATACTTATTCTTAACCGTGATGCGTTCAACCGACGGTAATCTATACATAGCCACAAGGTCTCATCCTTCCTCTTTACAAATAGGACTGGGGCACCTCATGGTGATGTACTTCATCGGATGAACCCCTTCTACAAAAGCTCATCCAACTGCTTCTTTAACTCATCCATTTCCATAATTGGCATCCTATAGGGAGGGCTAGAAACTGGGACCAATCCAAGTTGTAATTGGATCCCAAATGTGACCTCCCTTTCGGGTGGTAATCCTGGAAGTTCCTGTGGAAAATATCTAACAATGAGAATCTTTTCTAACTCTATACGCATACTTGTGGTGTTGAACTCCAAGTACTCCTCCCAGTCAATAATCGAAACCTGATGCGTAAGTGTGAGCGCGATATTGTGCTTGATGATCTGGATATCGGGTGGAGCAATAAGTGAAAAGGTCTCTCCAGAAAGTACGACGTGATGCTTGGCACAGTCGATGTGAATGGCTAACCAATCCATGTCTAGGATAACATCATACTTGGGCATGGCTAAAACCAATACATCGGACTGTATCTGATGGCTCCCTAAAGTGAGCGTACATCCCCGTGCAAGCTCATTGGAGAACAAGTACTGACTCCCGACAGTACAGACTATAAACATATCGATCAAATGCATGATAGGTAGATGCAGAGATGTCACACACCTCTGTGACATTATAGAAATCGAAGCACCCATATCGAAAAGCGTATGTACAGACTTGCCATTAAGTAAAAGTGTACCTACAAGTGCGCCTTGTCATGCAGTCCCTGCTCTCTCGATCTGAAATACATGTCCGGGCTGCTGTGCTGAGGGATGCTGTCTCTGCTGCTAATGAGGTCTTGGGCCACTCTGGGATGCATTGGGCTGGGCCCTAGGCTGGAACCTGGACTGTGCTGTAGCGTCCTGCCTTAATATCTCTGGACAGTTGCTGACCCAATGATCAAGTGATCCACACTTGAGGCAGCGTCCTGTCCCAAAGTAGCACGTCCCACCATGATTCTTGCCACACTGTGGGCAAGATGGTACTGTTCCTGATGATCCTTGTCCCTTACTGAACTTCCCAAAATTTCCTGAGTTGTAATTCTTGTTGCTGAATCCCTGTTGGTCTGGGCCTTTCCCGCCTATCTGGGGTCAGGTAGGCACTGGTTTACCATGAAGTTCCTCCTTATTAACAAGCGAGGCCGTCTAGACTGCCTCATGATAAGTAGTAAGGCTATGAGTCACCAGATACTTGCTGATCTTAGGTCTAAGGCCCCTGATGAATCACTTTGCCTTCTCCTCCTTCTCTCCATCATAAAGGTGGACATATTGCACTAGCTTCTCAAACCTATGTCCATACTCTGCGACCAACAAACTGCCCTGAACCAAAGTGTCAAACTCCGCCTGTCGGCTATCTCGAGTCGCATAACCAATCCACCGATCATGGAGGAGGGAGGTTAACTTGTCTCATCTCATACCGGGATCTCTGTATCCCTTCTTGGCATACTTGGCCTTCTTGTCCTTGACCATGCCTTTCCACAAGTTATAGGTGACGTCCCTGAGTGTATATGTGGCCAAAGTGACTATCTCCCTGGAAGAAAACCTTAAACCATCTAGCAGCCCCTCCATGTCTAAGTACCATAGCTCGGCTGACTCCGATCCTCCCTTGCCTATAAACTTGGGTGGATCGAGATGCTGAAAGTACTCAATGACTCAGATCTTGCATCACGCTCCCTATGAGGTCTGTGCTCGTCTCTCTCATCAGCAGTGTCAGGATCCTCTCTGGCCCGACGCTTGTGCGCTGAATGTGATCCACTCTCTCCCCTCGAGTTGCTACGAGATGACTGCCCTGATGCGGCAGCACGTACTCTCTGCCTCCATCCTAGCGGACATCTTTGTGCCTCTCATACACTGAAGGTCAAATTTGATGTATCTCCACATGTACGGATACTCAGAGTACTATAGCTCCTTGACCTGACTGTGTCATCCTCTTGGGCAAGTGGCCGCTGGACTGGAATACCCTAATCCGGCTGTACTACCCGTGCCCGTTGGTTAATCTGTACAGCTACTCCAGGCCATACATTGGTCAATATCATCCTGATCTGCTCCAGGACCTGGATCACCTGAACTAGGGGTTGTGCTTGTACCTCTGGCGGGGGTTGAGGTACCGGCTGAGCAGGTTGTACATGTGCTCCCCTCCGACGATGTCCTAGTGCGTCCATCGGTTTGAGATCTTGGTTTCGAAGCTCCGGATTATTAACTCTATCCCTACGGGTGTTTACCATACTCTGTAATTTTCAACAAAGGATATGGCAAAAATGGTTAACTTTGGACGCAAAAGCAATCATCGGTTTCCTAATGGCTCTGTGGTATCCATGCAATGTCATGATGTATATTATGATGTGCTTTATCCAATTATGCAACCTTACTTATCCTTTATTTACTTTAGTTCATACCTTTTATAAACATTTCTGCGCGATATCTGTTAAACCAAACTTTTGAAAACCATAGATTATGCCAGGTAGAGTGTAAACTAACCAACCTTAATCCTACTTATGGTTCTAAAATAATTATAGTAAAAGTTAGCCACGCTTTTAGTTCAAATTACGCTAGAACAATAGGTGGATAGGTAATCCAGGTTGTCAGTCTAACCATACCTAACGTTAACCTAGGCTCTGATACAAAGTTGTCACCACCCTTCTCCGGCCAGCATGTGTGGAAGCGTCGTGAACGGTGCCCAGAGGCGGTGGTCGACAACGGAATGGAACTTCTCTTCAACTTGTGGAAGCCAAAATCCTGCCATTGTAAAACTTTTTTCGAACTTATTGTTCCTAACGTGTTAGTTAGGTTTAAGGCGTTCTAGTTTCTTAATGCCTAAACCTGCACCCGAAAACACGTTAGTGGTTATTCACAGAATATCGCGCGTTAACCATATTAAATATCCATATACATCAGATCAGAACTACCACCCACTTCGCTGGGTGCGTAATTCCGTAGTATACCAAAATAATACAGTCATCCGATGTAAATGCATGCATACTAGTCCTACAGAGCTGTAACTATAGAAACCAGAAATGTACTTGCTAGCGGGGTCGGTCGACATGAACCCCGACAATCACCGCAAGGTACCGCTGATGCTGTAACATACCAAGAAAGTTACACATTAGTCCTTTAACCATAACTTAATCGGGATTCCTTAACCTCATCTCGAACTTATCGAGACTACCCATGAACATTAACCAAATCTAATCAAGGAGCTAGGAATACATGCGGTAATCAAAAGTATAGCCAACCAGACGGACTAACCCGCTGGCTGCTGCCCGGAAGCTCCTGAAAAGAATAACACAAGGGGTGAATCCTCGAAAGGTACTCAGTAAGGGTTGGGTAAGATTAACAGATAAAATACGCGGAACCTGCAAAAGAGGTTAGCATATAACATAACATACATAACATGGGTCCGTAGGACCAATCTGGCAGCAACATCCTTTCCATGGCCCAGCTAATACTTATGACAGTACCCCGGCGGCCGCAACCGTAACCGGGTCATAACATATGTATATATAGAGATGCTACTAAACATGCGCATGGTACCAGCGAATGGGCGTACGTTCCCCAGATAATATAACATGACCGTCGTAAGTAACAACCTGATCATTATGATCAGGCGAGGGGCAGAACATAAGCATATAGCATAACATGTGTGCAACTAGAAAACATAGTATCTCCATACCACTAATCTTATCGTAGAACCAGTGTCGGGATGTCATAAGGTGTGATCGACACCCTCGATCTGAGACTGGCCGTTAACTAACCTAATATGCATAGAGAAATGCCATAATGCATATTAAGAAAGTTAAACCCCCTTACCTGGAATATCAAATTTTGATGTGGGCGTGCCCGCAATAATCCCGCAGAATAATCCCGCACTATCAGAACCTATCCCGATATCCAAACATGTAGAATCTTAGTTTCTTAACTAAAATTCATTACTTATGGTACTTTACCAAATTTCACAACCTTTATCCTTGAACTTTATACAAACGTTTACCTTTATCCATAAACATAGAGAGTTGACCTTTTTTCACATAAAAGTCAACCAGTTTATTCCTTTTCCTTCAAAGGTAACTTATTCACCTTATTTTCCATAATTACACTTAAGTCCCTAACCTTTTTAGAAACTTACAAATTTGGCCCATAATTTCACATAATGCCAAATTTACTCAAAAAGGTTCCTTATTCTTTACTATTCACTTACTTAGTGAAATTTCCTTTAACCTTAACCAAAATTGCACAAATTATCAAGACTTTCACCGAAAGTGTAATTTTACCCAAAAATTTGATAAAGTTACAAAAATTCCATTTTTGTCAACTTTTTCAACTTAAATATTTAAATCCCCAATAAAATCGCCGATTTCACTGAATTTTTGGCCAATGCTGAAACTTTCAGTCTTTGTCCACTTTGACCCTAAACCTTTCAAAAGTGTCATTTTGCATACTTAAACTTTATTTCCTTAACCAATTTACCAATTAACTCCATAGAATGATACTTTGTCCATAAAAATCCAAATTTACCAAAATACCCAAATGTTTTCAATTTTGGGCCTAAATTTTGGTCCCTTTTCATTCTTAACCCAAACATCTTCCAACCTTCCATTTTAACCCATAACCTTTCTTTCCTTCACCAAAACTTCATTTAATCAATACTTAGCAACTAAAAATCAACACAAAATCCATCAGACAACAACCCAAACTTTCGGCCTCAACATCATTCTTCCAAAAATGATTTTTCAATTTAACCAACAACTTTATTTCATCACAACCATTAACATAGGACCATTCCTTAACAAAAATCCAACCAATTTCATTATGCAATTTCTTCCCATATTTTCGGCCTCATCAAAAACAACCCAACCATCATGCTTTTCATACTCAACCAAGAATTAAACATGTTTATCATGCTTCCATAATCATCATACA
>JBBYHH010581055.1:0-10688 GCA_038382905.1 Daphne laureola
GTGTCGTCTCCATTATCCTTGTGATAGTTGCAGTATTTGTTTGAGCTTTTGGCTCCCCTTGTGGTCATTGGTCGAGGACAGCGAGGGACCTCGCTTCACTTTTCGAGGGCGTATAGGACGTTAGCCCTCATGTCCCTTAACGGGGGATGTTGGACGTAGCCCTTGGAGGATGCCTCTGTGTATCTTGAGTGTTGTCCTGGGTTTCGCCTTCCCTCCCCGTTCTTGTTATTGCCACCCCTTTGACCTTCGTCATTATTCGGGCGTTGGATTGGACGAGCTACCTCTTCTGCGTGCATGAAGCGGGTGGCTCGTTTGATGAACTGATTTACCATTTTTACGGGGTCGGTAGCCAATTCTTCAGACATCTTAGATCCCTATAGTAGCCCCTGAACAATCGCCACTACATGCATCTCCTGGCTTAGGTCCGACACCTGGACTGCTTCTCCCTGAAACCTCCTTACGTAGTCCCGGAGAGATTCATCCCTATGCTGTCGGATCTTAAGAAGGTGTCGGATAGTCTTTGGCGTTTGTCGACACCCCGCGAAGTGGCTTGAGAAAGCTACCGACAGATCCCTGAACGTGTCAAATTACTGCCCTCTTAGGGTAGTGAACCAACCAGAGGCGGCTCCTGTGAGAGACGAGCTGAATGCTCGGCACATCATCACATCATCTCCCCGAGCCAAAATCATGGCCAAAGTGTATCTTTGGAGATGGTCGTCAGGGTCCATCAATCCTGCGTATAGGTTAAATTGGGGGACCCTGAATGCGTGTGGCATCTCGAAGACCAAGATCCTTGCGGTGAACGGTTGTACCCACAGGTAATCCACGTTCGGCACCTGGGAGTGGTCTTCTTCCCTTGTTTTGGTCGTCGATCATTGTTCCATCAGGTTCATGCGCTTCAGGAGGTCATCAAGGATTGGGTTTGTCATACCCTGGTCCAGGGGTCGCTCTTCCGCGACCCGTGCAGCTATGTCGGGGCCTAAGGCCCTCATATTTTTTGGGGTTGGGTCTTCCAGTGCCTGGGGCTTCGTTATCATTGGGGGGGGTCTTGACGTTCGTGACTGGGAGGTCCGTAGCCTGTTTTCCGAGTGCTCCCTGGATTGCATTCTGGACTGTTTGGATGATTGTTCCCTGCATGCTTTGGAAGATTGCTCCTGCCAACATTTCAAAATTTTCAGCACTCATACATCGGAATTGGGATCGCGGGGCCCTGATGCTATTCTCCTCCTGGTTTTCAGTGGTATCACCTATCTTCGTCGGCTATTCTACGACCGTATTGATCGCTCATTTGCCCTTCTTTTTGTTTGGGATGAGATCCCTCAGAGTGAGATTCTCACTCCCCGTTTCGTTTGATTCTTCGGCATCATGCACTGATACCTCATTGTTGTCTGGTCGTCGGTTGTGACTATCCTCCACAGGTGGGATGATGCTGGTTTACCACGGATTAGTGGAAGTTGTCTGTCTAGCTCGTGTCATTGGTTGGGTTCTTCTGGACTTCTTTTGTGGCTTTTTGTTACTTCGTTTCCCACAGGAGGCGCCAAATTGATATTCTCCAACCCGTGCTGAGAGACCCTGCAGCTGCAATAAAGAGAAGAGATGGGCCGAGGTTGTTTGCCCGGGGACCCACTCCGATGCCTAAGTCAGTTTGTGTCTTGAGAAGAAGGAGCTGCGAGGTTATCCCAGCTCCGGAAGTGTTTTTGTGTTTAGAATATCTTACTTTGAGAAGCTTTCCCCTCTCCCTTTTATAGGGAGGGGGCTTCGTCTCGTTTCCCAGTTCAATTAGGTCGGGGTTGTTCCTCCTGGATTGAGTCGGCTGAGAGGACTCCTAATCCTACTTAATCAATGACTCATTGCTTGAACCGCAAACTTTGGGATTTCATCCCTATGCGGTTGGTTGGCATGACGAGTGGACATTCAGGAAGGTAGTCCAGAGGCTGAGGTCCATTGAGCCTAGTTCCTGGGCCCTTCAGACCTTGTAGGTACCAATAGGTGTCTTCATTTTCTCACATTTTACAAATAAATAAATAAATCTTAAAATCTATCCAATTATTTTGTTCACTACTTTTTTTTTTCTCATAAAAATCACATTTATAATTCAAAACCACTATTTTTATTTATTAAAATCTCCAACAGCTTCCTTATAAATTTATCCAAAATGGAGAGTAAAAGGATATATTCTTCAAAATATTTTTACTCTAACTCCAACAATTTTTTTATTTTGGAGAATTCTGCATTTATTACAGTAATATTCTACATTTTTAATTGGTAAATAATAAATTAATTTTTATTTAAAACTTTAAAATGTACTAGTATAATAAAGTTTACAAATAATATACTTAAAAATTAAATACATTCATTGAACATTACACATAAATTATTTGAGTAAATACATATATATATTAATAAAAAAGAAAACTAAAAATAAAAAACGTGATATGTACATAAATGCTGGGGAGAGAGAGATCCGACCTAGACGCACCCCACCCATAATCAGCATCTCATATTGTGCCACATGTATCATATACAATTTTCAAGTGTGAAAAGAGATTCGTCAAAAATATGGCGATGCATTTGCCGAATGCATAGCTTTTTTTCTCCCATTTTTCATTTTAGAGAATAAGATGATGAAGTTATTGGATAAAAAAAATATTCAAATTTTTTAAAAAATAAATATATTAAAAAAATAGAGAAGCTGTTGGAGATACTCTAACAGCATCTCAAAAAAATTCTCTAAAATAAAAAGTCAAAACCCATATTCTCTAAAAAAATTTTGCTCCAATTTCAACAGTTTCTCTATTTTAAATAATCATACATTTGTTACAACAATAAAATATTCTATATCTTTGATTAATAATTAATAAATTATTTAAAGAGATGAGAGAGAGGAAAAATGAGATTTGTTTAAACCAATGATAATTAGTTTAGGAAGAGGAAAAATGAGAGGGGTTAAAAAAAGTAGATTTTAGGAGACTTTTCAAAATTTGAAGAATACTCTAAATTTAGAGAGGACTCCTCATTTTTTTCTCTATTCTCAATTTTGAAGAATGAAATAAAAAAATTATTGAACGTAAAAATTATTTAAAATTCTCTAAAACTAAATATATCAACAAAATAAAAAAAACTGTTAAAAATATTATAAAGGTGTGTTCGAGTGTACAAGTTTTAAAAAAAAATAACATGTTTTCAAAATTTGAACTCCTTCACATGCGAGCCGCCACTTTGATCTACTTATTCATCTTTAAAATTGCTTGAACCTTTTTACTTTATTACTAATTTGTCACTCTACTAAAACGTACCATCTCCTAACTTTACCGAATCAAATAGGATATTCTCTAAAGAGGTTTTCTTAGGAGTTCAAAATTAGGTCTCAGCTGCAGCCGCTGCACGTTCTTTCCATATTCGTCACTTGCATCAGACGCCGTCTCCGGTCCGGTGAGCTTGACGTTGCGCTCGCCACTCACAGTCCTGCCGATCACCGCTCACTGCTTCGCCGAACGCCGCCTTCTTGCCGATTTGACGTTAGCCGTTTCGCCGATTGCCGTCGTCTGATGACCGTCGCTCGCCGTCTCAAGGTCCGCCGCTCTGTGCTTGCTACTCTTCGTTTGTTGTTTGCTGCTCTCCGATCGTCATCGGCCCGTCTCCTAAAAATGAACTATGGTCTCCTGATCGTCATCGACCCGTCTCCTAAAAATGAACTAGGCTCCCCGATCAGGCAGGCCATCGACGAGATGCGAGTGAGCCCACCAAGCTCGCTTTGTTGAATGTTGCAATCAGAATCGGCGACGACCAGCCCAGAGTTTTTCTGTAGATAGTCTACTCTTCCGGTTTGATCACAGTCTCCGCGGTACTATCCGTCGGATTTTCACCCCAATTGGTGGCTATTGGTTTTTGTTTTTTACATCATGAGTATAATGAGTTTGGGATCCAAAAGGACGACGCATCCTTTGAAGCGTGCGCTTCAGCTTTCAGAACCGCCATTGTTGTTCCTCCTTGAAACCCGCCGGATTGTGTCTGAGATGGACATCACACGCCGACGGTTGGGTTTCGCTTCGTGTTTTGCGGTGGCAAGTGATGGGAGAAAAGGAGGAGTGGCTCTTCTCTGGCAATCAGATTGGCAAGTATGCATTTTGTCGACATCCAACTACCACATTGATGCTGAGGTGGATGACGTTCGAGGAAAATGGCGTTTAACCGGTTTTTACGGTCACCCAGAAACATCTTGAATGGGGAGTCTTGGCAGCAACTTTAGATGCTCCATAGTGTGTCATCACTACCATGGCTGGTGGTAGGGGATTTTAACGAAATTTTTTGGTCACATGAGAAGTGGAGGGGACGGTCTCGACCTCAGACACAAATGCTTGAGTTTCGCCATGCTTTAGATGATTCAGGACTTGAGGATCTGGGATACTCGGGAGCTCCGTTCACCTGGGAGAAAATGGTATCGAGCGGAGTATTTGTCCAGGAGCATCTTGACAGAGCAGCAACTAACTCAGCGTGGCAGGAGATGTTCTCGACTACATGGGTTAGTAATTTCTTTTTCTCTGCGTGTGATCATAATGCTATTGAGGTTCATTTTATTCATAAGCAACTGAAGTCCAGGAAAGTATGGTGCTTTGAAAGAATGTGGACGAATGATGTGAAAAGTGAAGATATTGTGCGATTGGGTTGGGAATCAGGGGGGCCTGAGGTCCAAACACAGTTACAAAAATGTCATTCCAAGCTGGCAAACTGGGACAAAGAGGAATTTTATGACATTCATCATCGTATCAAATATCTGGAATGATAAATTGAAGATTTAGTTGGTAAGCCAACCACAGAGGCATCAATGGCGTCGCGAGGTGAAATGATCAGTGAGCTGAAAGCTCTTTTAGAGAAGGAGGAATCGTTTTGGAGCCAGAGGGCACGTCAAACATGGTTAAAAGAAGAGGACCGGAATACTAAGTACTTTCATCGCTCAGCTTCGGAACGACGAAAGTGGAAAATAATTGCAAAGATCCGAAACGGTTTAGGTATGGTTTTTACCCAGCAGCAGGACATTGAGAGAGTGGCCTTAGAGTTTTATCAGTCCTTGTTTTGGTCGGCTGGCACAAGCCGTCAGAAGGAGATTTTGGATTTAGTTCAGACTCGAGTTACGGCGGACCAAGCGGCTAACCTTGTACGCCTTTACACGGCGGATTAGGTTAAACTTGCTTTATTCCAGATGAATCCGTCCAAATCACCAGGACCGGATGGTTTTTCTGCCTTGTTTTATCAGAAGTATTGGCATGTGGTCGGAGCAACGGTCACAGAGTTTGTCCTGAGTATCCTACAGGCTGTGGATTTTCTGGATGACTTTAATCACACTTTTCTGGCTCTTATTCCAAAGTGTAGGGATCCAGTGGATTTTATGAGTTTATGGCCTATTAGTCTATGCAACGTGATGTATAAAATTGTCTCGAAGGTACTGGTGAATGCTATGTCGAAAATCGAACTAGACAAATAAAATTTATAAGCCCGACTCACCCTCAAATGTAAGGTGTGCAATTGTAATAGGATGAGTGAGATCGAACCCAAAAGATTGTAATGACAATTAATGATAACTGGCTAAATGCACTATTTTTGGTATTTTTGTTTGAATGAATTTGATATCGAGGAGTCATGAACAATTCGTAGCCCAATTAATTTAAATAGTAAAAAAAACCTAAATGAGAATATGTTATCAAGCTAAGCTAGTATCCAATGAGACTGATTTATGCTGATAAACTTCAATAACTAAAAATTCCATTGGTTATTTAGGATTGATGATGTTAGATGACATGCTTAGTTGATAATTGATGCAATGATGGAGGAGATTGATAGAAATCAAACTCTAACTCACTAAGCTAGAGTTATCTTCACCATTAATGATCAAATAAAATTTCTTCATCTGCATCATTAATGGAAGCCTTAAGTACACCCAATTATAGTCTCATAATACTCTAAATTACTTTTTCAAATAATTCTAGAGTACCTAACAATTTCTCATGGTTAATGCAATGAAATACTCTCTCAAACATTTCATAAAACACTTGATAGGTGTAGAGAATTAAAGAGCTCTTCTAATACTTCTACCCCTTCTTGAAACTCAAGAAAATATTACTCATCAAGCATAATCATCAACCAAACATATTTACATCATCTAGTAAACATACAACTACCCAAACAACCAAAGAGATGATGAACTGCTCCCTATTCATGCTCAACACATTTTTCACAATTGATGTGATCATAAAGGCAAATCAAGAAGAGTAAAGATAGAAAAGCTTAGGAATTGTCTAGTACTCTTCAATCTTTCATAATACAACTTGAATCCAAGCTAGAACAATGAAAGATGAGGAGAAAAAGCTCCAAAACCCTAGGTATGAGTTTTGGAGAGAAACATCGCTCCTATTTGCAGATTAGCTTATTTAGGGTTATGTTTTTCGGAATAAAATAAAACTGCATTAAAAATAGTAAACTGGGTTCAGGCGATCGCCTGACTTGTGTTCTGGGTCACCTGACCCTTCACCTGGCCTCTTGTCGATCATGTTTTTTGGGCTCTGGGGTCAAGCGATCACCTGACATTGTGCGTGGGTCGCCTGGGCTCCTGTCATTCCAGGATGGCACCGCAAAGGTGCTTTGTTGGGTCTGCTTGGATATATCATCTTGAAAATGCTCTACAGGATGCTAAGAACCTCTAAATGAGCTTACATTGGTCTTATTGGAAATCTCTCTTTCTTAACTTCAATTTATCCTTTTGAATCACTCAATTGGGTCCTCAGATGAAGAAGATATGGTCGTTTGAAGTTGATGTCAGGAGCCATGGCGCCATCATTGGCGCCACATGAGACTTTTTCACTCTGCATCCTTCACCTAGCCTCCTCCCCTTGCCTAAATGGACTCAGGCGATCACCTGGAGTTGTGCTCTAGCTCGCCTGCAGGCCGGCTGACTGCTATTATCTTCCCTTTTTCCTGAACTTCCTTCAAGATTTCATTTTCGTCCCCCACTTGCTTTTCATTGAGTTTTTACCTCAAAATTCCTCCCTTTTTTCTCTCGACATGGAATATCTGTAAAAATACACTTGCACCCATACTAAGTACTAGAAAAACTTCAATAATAGCATATGTATGGAGGTAAAACATATCAATAATGCACAATTATCAGTAGACATAGAGGAAATGAGAAATTAGAGATTGTAGATGTGTGCATTGCTAGGGACTAGCAACAGTTTGGGTTTGGGGGTGCAATCAATGTACAAACACACATTTTACTTGTCATTCTCATATTTTATAGGTGCAACGTGCTGAGATGCAAAAATGAGTCAATTGAGCACAAAAAAAGGTTCGGGATGAAGTTTCACGAGTTGCGGAACATTCAAGACCATCTCAGACCAAATCGGAGGAGCAAAAGTCAAGAAATAGAGCTGGAGGAACCCAATTGAACATTTGGAAAAGTTTGGGATCAATTGGGTCCTGATCAAATGCATAAAATGGAGTTTTCAGACTATTGGTGCGACCCTCCGCGTGCCCTTTGTGCGACCTTGCGCGACCCTCCTGATGGGTGTCAGCAACCAGGTCTTCTGAACAGCAAGACACCAACTTAAAATGACCATATCTCCTTCATCGGAGCTCCCAATTGGGGGATTGAAAATTCTAAATTCAAGTTCAGGAAGAGAGCTTTCCAACATGACCAATTTCAGATCATTGGGAGGTCTGTAGCATTCTGTAGAGCATTTTCAAGATGGTATGTCCAAGCTGACTTTCAAAGGGGTGGTGCGACCCTGTCTTGTGTGACCCCTAACAAAGGGGCGTGACCCCCTGATGGTAAAGGTTCCTTCGGGTTTCCACGAAGTTTTCAAGTGTTTTCTCCAAGTGTGGGCCTCTGTATGAGCCCAAAATACCCTTAATGAGCTTGTAATAGATATATTATGTTAGGGGATATTTTAGGGACTCAATTTTAGTATAAATAGGACCATGGGTTAGGTTTTTATCATCAAGAATTTTACAATTGAGGAGAGCCACGAATTTCCAGCAAATTTCTCCTCTTTCAACCTAAGGTTCTAGCCCTTCAACCTCCGTTTATAAGGGGTTGAAGGTCTAACTTGTGGATTCTAATTCTATGGGTGATTTCTACTCGTTTTCTTCTCTTTATTACATCTAATCTTTGCTATTAATGCATGTATAAGGTAAATTACCGCATTGATAAAGTTAGGAAAGATGTTATGTCTTAGTGATCACCTAGCTTAGGACTCATATCTCTTGTTTCCTTTTTTATTTTGCATCGATATCGATCTCTTGAGCGTATTCCATTATAGCATGCTTGCTTGTTGGCCACTTGCATTTGCATGTTACCATGTTTTCGATGTAATGCTCGAGAGGCGTTTCATTGACTAGATGAGCGATCAGTTTATGGGAGAGTACACGGAGTCTGAGAGGGCTCGAGGAAATGTCATTGGTGGTGAATGTTAGGTGTTGTCCACCCCTTTAAAGGTGCACCACTCGACCACGAGAGTGACAAGGTAAAAGCGACCTTCGTAAAGGAGCGGATCGCGTATCCGAGAGGAGCGCGGGATGATTGTAGTAACACATCTCATGCATGATCGGAGACTTGTAGTATGATTCCTCTACAAGTGAAGGATGAGTGGTTGAGTATGTGGTTATAAGAATGAATCAGGTTCAGGTACAAAGGGGGTCATCTAATGGATATACAATGCAGGGTTAGCTATTTAGGAATACTGGCTCATCCTAATTTGTTATCATCTTCTGAACTCTACATGCAACAAATGTGGATTCGCAATGGTCATACAAGCAATTTCTAGCTACAACACATGGTAAGATGCTCTCATGGAATAAAAATCACACACATGTATCATCAGATCAAAAAATATTAGCTCAAAACTTCACAGGTAAGAATCTCTACTCAATATAGTGAAAACAAACATTTACTACTCTATTTATCCTAAGCATACAAATTATTAAGGGTTCTAACTAAAAGTCCAGCTAACTGAAACACAGATGTCAAACAACTCAAGATACAAAATCGCAGATAATCACAAGGGTATCACAAGATGTCAATTAACAAAATATCATGTCCATCATGGTACGTTCCAGCTAATCCCTCACATGATGTCATGTACAAATCCCCCCCAAACTCAATATATGGCATGTCCGCATGTCATGAAAAAAGAAAATAAGGAGGAAGGATAGTTGGTCATACCTGGGGGGCAGATAGGGACCCTATGCCTGGCTGTAAGATGGGGCATCAGTGCCATCCCCGGAACTGGTGGAGTGAGTGCCATGTGTAGATCTCTGATATGTACGAGCAGCAGATACAGTAGGCATCCAGTCTGGTTCTATCTCAACAGTTGGTGACAAATCTGGTGTTGGAGATGAGGTAGGAGAATTCATAGTAGATGATGAAGCTGAAGGTCCCCTTGGAGGCCGCATGGCAGTGGCTGCTTTGGAAGAATGAGTGAATAAGGTGGTAGGGATACCAAATCTGAGCAGAGGGAACATCGACTCCACTGGCATCATCGATGAGGAGTAGTGCAAAGGCATCATCCCACTCAAAGTAGCATAAGAAGAGCCAGCAGAAGATGGACCACTCGGGGATGGGTAGGAAGGAAAAATCTCGAATGTCCCCGGCAACGACGCCAAAAACGTGTTGGGATGAGAAAGGTATATCACTTTTGGCTCACTTTTTGATCAAGTTTTAAATTTATAAAACCTTTTTATAACCCCAAGCGCAAGGATCATGTGTAGTATATAGCTAATGAGTAAGGGTATTGAACCCAAGGGAAAGTGTGTGAAGAAAATGTGTACCAAGATGCTAATGTAAGATATGGAAACAACAAAAACAACAAGAGATGATGATTTTGATAATTGGAATGGTGCTTTGATAAGAAATCCAAAATGGACAGTAATTAATCAACACTAATAGTAACTTGACTAACAACTAAACAACTAAGGTGATGATAACTCAATAAAGAAAACATATCTCAGGGTTCATTTGCTACAGCGGAGTTCATCTATGGTTCTCATGCATTAATCCGAGCTGTCTTAGGTGGGAAGATTCGTTCCTATCTCTAGGTAACTACTACAATCCCTCTAGAAGGTTCAATTAATCACTCTCATGATTTAATCCACACTCTTATACTTAACAGCCCCTAATCACTCACCAATTAACCTCTAAAAGTCATCTTTAACCTCTTGACAGTTAATCAATTGATCCTTTGTAAAGTAGCATTCAATTAATTCCTCTCGACAATTTCATCGAACACTTAGTGAAGTGATTTACACAAATCTCTCTATGCAATCAATTCTCATAAGATTGAAGAAAAATGATCAAAATCGGATGTTAGACATACATGGCAACACATAGAATCACTCCTAGAAAATAAACCCTAGGAGATTGATGAACTACTCATAGCTCAACATGCTAGAGCACAAAATCAGCAAAGTAACAGAAGAAATCATGGATAGAAATGGAAGAGAAAGGATAGAAGAAACTCTATTAAGATGTTTCCCAGCAATCTTCATGAGAATCCACCATCAAAGCTCCATAGATAGATGATGAGGCACCAAACCCCAAAAATGGTCTTGAAAATGGTAAAAGTTGCTGCCCAAATTCGTAGGTCCAGAGAAAGATACCTAAAACTTACCCTAAAAGTGTATATATATATATATATATA
>JBBYHH010581166.1:0-10688 GCA_038382905.1 Daphne laureola
TTATTATAAGATGTGACAATCTGTAATTAATAGGGATGTTATTAACCAATAACATGATGACACGTGTGCAAGAAGGAGGACTTCCCCCGCCCCGGGTAGGAGGGAAAAAATTTCCTCAGCAGAATATGAACGAAAATGGACCGGACGACCATAACACGTAAGAATATCGAGTGAAAAGAGAAACAACGAAAACCAAAACAAATCCAACAAAAGAAATATCTTATAGAAAATAATAAGTAGACCTGTAGGATGATAGAATGACAAAGGCAATAGAAGATAAAAATCTTCACGTAAAGTTGTTATTGTCAAGCTCTTCCAACATGTCATATGACTCGAAACAAGGTTTCACCCGCATCTTACTCAGAAATGCGCATAACCACCGACTACTTCCACCTATGCCGCATTAAGCGGAATAAAAGTAGGCGGTCCCCTGCAAGGATACCCGGGAAGAACAAGAAAACAACAAGTTTCACCTGCATATAACTCCAGCTAAAGATAAACTTTATCCACTGATTGGCCCAAGTCCATAATACTAAACGAATAGTGGGACTGGACATGGTACCCCCATTACTCGTACACTTGAGCCTCATCCCTCAAGGTAGAGAGCCGCGCTCCTTGCCTACTCTTCCACTCGGCAAGCACACCTGCAACCTCTACTCCAACAACCTGAGCTCGCTTTCGCCCAACACCTGTCTCCGTGCCAACAACATGCTCCTCCTGCGTGTCCTTTATAGGAGCAGACCAAACACTATTTTGTCTTTGACCCGCCCCAACGAGTCCACCCCACGAGATCAACCAAGTCAATCTCACAAACCGGAAAAAACCCCACAGTGAGGCTTAACCCAAGCGTTATAACCCACAAATCCCATCCAGAACAAGCCCTTGCCTTTCACTCCAATACTTCACGCTGCGCCTAACCTGTTCCAGCCAACTGTCGACTGAGCCTGGTGTACCCTGCCCCAACCGTCACCATCGGTTGAAAACAAGGGCCATCGAGAGTCCAGTCCTCCAGCATCTCGGTGTCCATCTCGCACATGCCCGACGTCGCTAGCCCACTCAACAAGGAGATGACCAGGGGACCCCGCTAGATCGATCGCGATCTGGAAAAAACTCACACGTCGGCCCGATTGAGCGTGATCCCTAAGAGACATCCGTATGTTCTTCAACTTTAAGGGAATGATTTTAATTCTTTATCAAACGGCAAATATCAAGGGACAATCAGAGTGGGGAACAAGTCCCCAATTGTTCCAACATTTATGCTCTAACCTGTATCGAGCAGTCTCATTGGGCTTAAGTCACTATCTTAAACTCATTTTAACCATATATACTCTTCATCCGTAAAAACATTATCTCATTTGTTTTGACAGTTTCACATTATTTATATGGTTTTTTTTATGAATGTTTGGACATTGAAAATGAAATATTTTTTTTGTGTATTATAATTTGCAATGTGAAATTTTTAGATATATTTTTTTTGAATTTTTTTAAACTGTTTATTTTTATTAAACTTTAAGTTAAACATTGACCATTGAAACAATAAAGACAAACAAGAGAATTATTCACACACGGAGGGAGTATATATATATATATATATATATATTATTTTCTTTGCAATTTATCTTAAAACTAAGATTAGGTCATTTGTATAATTTGAAATTTGAAATTATCATCAAATTAAGTAGATTTTGCTATGTTTAAGCGTGATACATTTGGTCTAATTAGAACCTTAGAACTCATGCAGGAAGTCCAGTGCCAAGTGCCCAATGTTAAGGGCCCACCATCTCCACCTACACTCAAGGCATCCCCTGAGGGGTCGCCCGTGAAGCCTTCTCAACTCTCCTCGATTCCTCTAAGGCATTTACGCTAGTGAGGGTGTCACCTGCAAGGCTTGAAAGGGCCATGCGGTGACCTCGCATCACTTAGAGAAATTCCATATCTCCCATCAAGAGCTTGGATGCACACCTCCCTTCTCCAACTGCCATCCCATATCCCGCGCCTACAAACAAGGAGTACTTGTGCACCTAGGCACAATAGCCACTTTAAAAAAATGATGATCAGACGCACAATAATGATGATCACAACACTAATAATTATGATCACACTAAAATTAATAAAGAAAGAAAAAAAAGATAACCATGGTTGTGCACCTAAGTGTAGTAGTTGTCTTAAAAGATATGATGACCTAACGCACAATACTGATGATCACAAAACTAATATTAATGATCAGACTGAAATTTCCAAATGAGTGTGAGCTGTTCCAAATGAGTCCAACCAAATTTCCTGGTTCGTATGGTTTTTCTGCTCTATTCTATCAGAAGTACTGGCACGTGGTTGTGGAGGCTGTCACGAAGTTTGTTCTCGATATTCTTCATGGCAGTGTGTTTCCAGCGGATCTTAATCACACTTTCTTGGCACTGATTTCAAAGTGTCGGGATCCATGTGATTTCACGAGTTTTCATCCCATTAACCTCTGCAATGTGATATATAAAATTATTTCGAAGGTTTTGGTGAACCAGTTGAAGCCCATAATGTAGGGGTTATTTCTGAGAACCAGAGTGCTTTTGTCCCTGGTAGGTTGTTGATGGATTGTGCCCTTATTGCATTGGAAACTTGTCATGCGATTGTCGGTTTGCATGGTATAACCGTTTGGGAGCATATGCGGTCAAGCTTGACATGATGAAGGTATATGATCGAGTTGAATGGTCCTTTCTACGCAAGATGATGCTTCTTCTTGGTTTTTCATAGGTTTAGGTTAATTTGGTAATGAAGTGTGTCAAGTCTGCTTCTTTTTCGGTTTTAGTGAACGGGGGTGCCTTCATAACATTTTCTGCCAACTTGGGGTATACTTTAAGGTGACCCACTATCACCTTTCTTATTTCTATTTTGTACGGAAGACTTATCTGCTTTTATGCGTTGGGGGGAACATAATGCCCGGATTGAGGGGATGGCTATTTCACAGGAGAGCCCTGTGATTTCTCATTTATTTTTCGCAGATGATTCTTTAATTTTTCCGTGCAACCGTGCCAATGTGGCTTGTGCTTTACTGGACATTTTGGGACTTTATGAATCTGCGTCGGGATAAAACGTTAACTTGGCTAAATCTGCTATTTTCTTTAGTCCATCTATTGCATAGGGACGCCGTAATGCGGTTCAACACATTCTGGGTATTCGGAAGTCCTTGATGGAGGATAGGTATTTGGGTTTTTCTTGGTTATTAGGAAGGAAGAAGGTTGGCCATTTGGAATTTTTGGTGGAATGGGTAAAGGAGAAGTTGTCTTCATGGAAAGCGGCAACGTTGTCACGAGCTGGACGAGCGACTATGATAAAGTCGGTTGTCCAAGCAATGCAAATTCATCTCATGAGCTGCATTTTGATCCCTCCAATGACTTGCAAGGTACTTAAATCTTTAGTTACCATTTTCTTTTCGTCTGCAAATGTCGATGATCAGAAAATTGCTTAGAAGGCATGGGACAAATTATGTTTTTCCTAGCGTCCTGGTGGTTTGGGTTTTTTGGGATCTACAGGAATTTAATCGGACAATGCTGGTGAAGCAAGGCTGGAGGATGATTAAGAACCTGGATAGTTTGGTTGCACGGGTGTTTCGTGGATGCTATTTCCCCCACTTCAATTTTTTCATCCGCTGATTATCAGTCGACATCATCGGTATGGTCGGCGTTGGTGGCGGGATGAGGGATTCTGCGGGCCGATGGTTTTTGGAGAGTTGGTGATGGTACGAGGATTTCGGTTTGGGATGATCGTTGGGTTCCAAATCTGGATTTTGCACTTTTGACAAAGCCGCTCACACAACATCAGGATATGTGTTGGTGAGTTTATTGATCAATCGTCAATGACATGGAAGGTTGGTGATGTGGAGGTATTTTTTCACCCTACAGATGCAGCTTATATCATAGATATCCCTCTGAGCGTTAGATCTCGTGATGATGCTTTTACATGGGGTATGGTGGATAATGAGATATTTATTGTTGAGTATGCATATTATCTCGCATATGCCTTTCTTTATAAGCGTGATCTATGTCAAGTTGATCCTATGTGGAGGTGGCTATGGATTTTAAAACTCCCATCGCATGTGCAGGATGTCGAACCAGATTGTCCTGTATGTGGGGGTGAGTCAGATTCTGGGAATGTCCGCTAGCGGTACGTTTTTGGTGACATTTAGAGGTATATATATCTATTTTTACAGGGCACCTGGCGGACTGAGAGGAGCAATTTCAGGCTCAGGAAGTTGACGCGCCAGCTATGTTGCGGTTGGTTGTGGCCATGTGGTTTATCTGGACAAACGTGAACCTTGTCGTGCAAGTTCCACAACCCACTAGCACTTGCACTCAAAGTGGTGGCATGGCTGGAGGCATGGGTTGCGGCTAACGGTGAGCTGGCTCGGCAGGATCGACCGTCGTGTACTCTTTTGGTATGGTCCGCACCACCGCCGGGGAGTGTGAAGGTGAATGTAGATGCTAGTTTGAAGAAGGAGGCCCAGTTGGCTTCTGTTGGTTTGGTTGTGCGGGACGAGTCCGAAATAGTTCTTGAGGCTACCTCTGAATCTCTTGCTTACACAGGGGAGGACTCAACATATATGGAGGCCCGGGCATTGTATACAGGTTTGTTGATGGCTCAGAACCATGGTTGGAGGCAGGTGGTGTTGGAATCGGATCGTCAGGTTCTTGTCCAGGCAATAAATTGCAACAATGATCCTTGTCTTTATCACTTTGGCACCCTCGTGGATGACATTCTTTTTCTATGTTCTTCTTTCCATGCTTGTTCTATTACTTTCTCCTCTAGGGAGTCTAACATTGTGGCACATACTATAGCAAAGCGTGCCTTTGTATCCTTAGGTACGATTGTATGGGTGAACCCTAAACCGGATTCGCTTTTGACTGTAATTGCAGCTGATTATTAATATAATTCATCGTTTCGCTCTAAAAAACGAGACTTTGAAAATGACAAAAAATTGAAACTTGAGGATTACAGCATTGTCCAAACTTGCAGGTGCAGACCAAAAGAATGACTAATTATGCCTAAATAAACAAACAAATAAATAAATAAATAAAAGGTGGTAAATTGATATGGTATGTTCATGAAACAAGGCTAGGATGTAGTAACGTGGTGATCACGCAACAGCAGGTGATGAGATAGCAATGGAGGAAGACCAACATCCGTTGTTCCCTCCAGCATTCTCACCACTTCCTTCATGGAAGGCCTGAGACCTGGGTCTGGACTCATGCACCATAACCCCACAACAACCATCCTTCTAAATCTCTCGAAATCGCTCATAACTTCTGGATCATTCCCAACCACGATCTCGAGTTTCCTCGCCAACATGCTGTTGATAACCCAATCCGAAAGCACCAGATCATCAGCCTCACTCTCCTCCTCAACCCTGCTCAGTTCAATGTGCCTTCTGCAGCATACAGTCTCGAGTAAGACCACCCCGAAGCTATGGACATCAACCTTTGTTGTTACGGGTGCATTCCTTAGCCATTCAGGAGCCATATACCCCATTGTGCCTCTTAGAACGGTGTCTGTCTTAGTCTGGTTTTTGTTTAAAAGCTTGGAGAGCCCGAAATCCGCGATCTTAGCAGTGTAAGCTTCATCCAGCAGAACATTTTGAGGCTTTATGTCACAATGGATGATCTGAGTTTCACACTCTTCATGCAGGTACTGCAAGCCTTTCGCTATTCCGAGAACCATTTCTGCCCTTTGACTCCATCTAGGCCTTTGTTCTCGTTCTCCGAATATAGAACTCGACAGCGTTCCATTCTCCATCAGCTTATAAACCAGCAGCCTTTGATGGTTTTCAATGCAAAACCCTTTCAATCTCACCAAGTTCTTGTGGTGTGTTCGGCCGATGATCTTGAGCTCGGTTATGAACTCAGCCTCACTGCTGCTTTCAATCTCTTTCTCTAGCTTCTTCACAGCAATCTGGACCTGAACACCTTTCAGGCTAAGCATTCCTCTATAGACCTTAGCAGAGGAACCCTGGCCTAGGACATTACTAAAGCCGCTTGTTGCTTCATGAAGCTCTTGAAAAGTGAATTCTCTGAATCCAACTCCAATGGCATCCAAATCCAACACTCCTTTCCTTCCTACCAATCTCCAAACACCAGGATGATAGAACACAGCAGCTCCACCGAAAATTAGAGCAAGAGCAGCATTTGCTATTAGGCCAATCTTCAAAATCTTCCTCACATTACGGCCATCTTTTTTGTAATTACCTTCCGTGATGCTGCGACTTGCATTGTTCCCTGGCACTTTGATAAGCGCCTTGATGCCTCTGCTAGAAGCAGTCCTCCTTCTAGCCTTCAACAATGGCATCCTCTTCTTATAACAGGTCGAACCCACCAACGAAGCAGCTAAAGAATAGCAATCATCCATTAGAGCTTTCTTGCATCCCTCTACATCAACATTCTCTACTCTCCCCAAATTCGCGAAGCCCTCGGAATTGAAATCAGCATCATCAAGCACTTCCACTGTCAAACTCCCAGACGCATCCGAACCACAATAACTCACAACAGTTTCCGGGTGGCACCCCCTTGAAACATCACCTCCTCCATCTAAGGCAATATAACCAGGTATGCAACTACAACTCACGGTTTCATTATCTGCTGAAGAGCACATCCTATTAACACCACAGATACCAGGAACAAGGCACCGCTCAGGTACTGCCCTCCACACCCTTCTCCAACCTCCACTTCCATTTCTCTTGTCAAACATCTGTAGCTCAAAATCTCCCTCATCATTGATTGTTGCTCTATGATAAAAATCCTCAACCGGGTTTGAGATGTTCCCGGCCGCTATAGAATATATTCTATGGCCAGTATTATTGACAAGGTACAAACCACCACTCTGGTTGAAAACCAAATTCACACTTCCTGATTGTTGCAATATTCCTGCCCGCCAGTATCCAGGCTCAGCAATATAGTTAGTTGAGAGGACTAAATTCCCATCAGATTGCATTTCCAATCTGTATTTCCCATTTCTTGAAAACATCGATCGGGTCGTCAACAGAACCTGTCCTGGCAAGATCGTGTCCGTTGGGGAACTGAAGCTTTCCCATATTGTGTTGAATTCCGAATCTTTCAACACGAAGTTGCCATCATCTTGCATCAGCCCTGAAGTTGCAGGATTTCCAGAGGTTATCTGTTGTTGAGAACCATTGGAGTATGTGAGGAGAAGCTGGCCGGACTGAGTGAGTTGGACTGTGGAGCCTGATTCGGCCGGAGAGTTTTGGTTTGCTGACCAAACTAGGGTTTCCTCAGGGATTGAATCGAACCAGACGGCAACCAGGAAGAGGTTTCTTGGGAGAGAAGAAAACCCGAAAGCGAATTCCCCGGATGGAGATTTCCAAGAGGAATTTGTCCCGGCAGTGATGCTGGAACCTAAACTTATTGTGCCTGAAGGTTGCTGACCATTTGTGCTAATACAGCACACAAACAGTACCAGATTCGAAATAGGGAAATAGAAAAGTATCATCTCGATCGTTTCTGTTTTTGTCTTTTTAATGTTCATGAATGACTTTAAAAGGGTGCTTTGCCTGCTGGAATTTGAGTGTTTTGGATAATGTTTCTTCAATTTGTGGAAATAGGGTGGAAGATTCCAGTTTGGCTAGTGAGTGTTTTTTAATTTTAATTTTATTTTAAATTAAATTAAATTTAGTTTTTAGATAAAAAGGAAAATAGCTAACTAGTGGAAAATTCCAGTTTGGCAGGTGGGTTTTGAATATTTTGGAATATGGAATAGCTAACTAGTGGAAAATTCAAAGAAAACACGGGAAAGAGAAAGGAAAAAGAGGAGCAGACTTCTCACCATTAATTTTGCAACAAAGTAAAGAAAAGTCTGGCTCTGTTGTATGAAAGTATTAAATACCTCTGACAAAGTTGTACTATGGAAAGATGGTATAGATTTAAAGTATCTCTGCTCAGCAAATTCAGAAACTAGTAAGTAATTACCTATTTTTTCAATGTGGATTTGCTGGAAAGGTATTGTTAGAAGGTTTAAATTTAGTTAATCTCAAACATCCTCCGTTGGTGTGGGATAACCTCTATTTGTGGATGATTCGAGTAACAAAGGGAAATCCACTAAGGCTAGTTTGAGAAGAAGCATGCTTGCAGCCTTTGTCTATATAATCTGACAGAAGAGAAATCTTAGAAAGTTTCAATAAAAATTTCACACCTCCCACCAAGTTACCAATGAAGCAGCTCGGTTAGTCCAGCATCGAAACAATATTATTTTAACAAAAATGTTCAAAACTCCAACAAACCGATGAGCAGCAGGCCTTCACGATCAATTCCTTCCTCAGCAAGCTACTTTCGTTCAGTTCAAGACTTCAAGGATCAGCTTAAACGTAGCAAGCAGCAGTGCAGTCTCAGACTCTCAATACAGACCTTGCATATTTTGTACAATCTGATAGTAGAATCTTGCATATTTTGTAAATTTATTCATAGAACTTAGATATTTCTGTACTTCTATTTTTATTCAGATTTGTTATTTGTAAAGCTCCTGAATATGTATGTAAGTGTTGTTTGGCTTAATTATCTATACATTATATGGGCTCTGCTCCCCCATTTTCAAAAAATAAAAAATAAAAAAAGTTGGGCTGCTTTCTCTCTATGTGAAAATATTGGGTTGATAATTAAGTATTCCAAAGTTGATTTAATGCTTGTGAGATGACAATTTTTTTTTTTTTTTTGATATAAATGGGGTATGAGATTGAGAATGCCGGAGACTCGAATTCGAGATCTCTTATAAGTATCCACAACAATATTGATCACTAAATCAAACGCTCAAGATACGTGAGATAACAAATTAAATAGAAAGTTGATGGATTTTAGTGGAAAATACTCCTTCCGTATTTTAAAGATTACATCATTTTTTTTAATTATTTATAATATTTAACATATAATTTATTTTCATGTATATTTAGTTATTTAAAATTAAATATTTTTTATGCAAAACATACTTAATAATATAAAGATATTTTTTTTTTAAATTTACATAATTTATATTTATAAATATTTATATTTATAAATATTTAAATTAAATTTTAAATTTTAAAATATGAAAAATAAATGTTGCGGTTATTTAAGTATGGAGGGAGTATCTCATATTTTCTAAAGACTAGTCTTTTCGAATTTGGGAGAAGTATCCTTTGAGTGGAATTGGGAACTTACGATAACACCCCTTAACCCTTTCCGTGTCAACTTTGTTTTTTTTTTATTGGGACCAATGTCAACTTTTAATGGAGTACATTTCACCATTTCTCTTCGCATCTATTATTGAATTTATTGCGCCGTCCACTTTACGCTTTAAGAAGCTCAATGAGACTAAATCTATCTTACTCGCACGAGGTGTAGAAACATTTATATATATTTTGTTTTTTTGAACAACAATAAATTGTATTGACAAAAGAGGATATGGCCCTTGAGAAAAGGGGCCAAACCCCACGGGGTTACAAAACCATAGTTAGTACCATGAATTCAGCCAACATTTTGACTAAAAGCCGCGCTAAGTAGCTAACCCACCTTATGGTAGAAAACACCTTACACTTCTCTACCAAAATCATTACTGCATCGGGTGCCATACCCAATCAGTCCATGTACTGCACAAATTTGGTCTCCTATTTGCAAACCAGAAATGAGAGTAAATTTGGATATTGATGAATACCTCTAATAGATTCCATCGGACACTTTCCATCACGAATTTGTTCTTAACCCATCATAATACCCAAGCTGCCGTGATCAAAGTGCCTTCCCATAGGTGCCGAAACTTCTTTGGTACGAGACACATCGTTTCTTGTGAAAACAAGTTAGAAGTGTCTCACAGAAAGAATGGATCTAGTCCCCACCATGCGGCGATTAACTGCCATACTTTTGCCACCACTCGACACTGAAGCAGAGCATGGTCGATGCTCTCAAAGTACTAGGAGCACAAGGGGGCAGGAGGTGGAATTGGTTGGGATACCCCGCATGGCTAATAGTAGACGACAAGGTAAAAAACTCCTTCACATGCGCCAGACGAATACGTTTACCTTTCTTGGCAAGATCCTTATCCAGATCGTGGAAATGTCTGATTCTTCCACCCAGAATTTGTCTAATAGAGCTGCCATTGTTCTTGTAAAATATCTTCCATCGGACGCTAGTAACCACCACCATGAGTCTGAGCAATTCGGTTGCAGCACCACATCCGTGAGCAGCGACGACATTGCTTCCATCTCACCTAGCTCTCGCCCCCTTGGAGGATGTCTCCACTACCAATTCGAAACACAGTTATTCCCTTCCCATTTTATTCAATCCCCTACCTTGCAATCTCTGTCTAATTCTAAAGCAAACAGACGTTTGAATCTGATTGAGAAATTTTGATCACCCAACCAAGGTTCTTTTTAGAAACTCACACAGTCCCCTCTACCTACCTTTCGGACAAAGGATTTTGAAAACTTGATCCCAGTATCATCGATCTCCACTCCTGCTTTGATAATATGAATCCATAGGCTATCATGAGTTTGTGAGAGAGGTGCACTTAAACCCCCATCAGGGCGGTAAATGGTTGAGATAACGCAATTCCAGAGACTGTTACTTTCTTCCTTGTATCTCCACCACCACTTTCTGAGAAGAGTAAGGTTTTTACGTACCTTGGAGGCTGCACACCTTCAAGCCACCAAACTCCAAATCTCCTAG
>JBBYHH010581277.1:0-10687 GCA_038382905.1 Daphne laureola
CACAATGACCAGACAAAACACTAAACACAGACACAACTAATTAGGATTTGAAATTTCAATCCGAATACACATATCAACAAAAGTCAACCAGTTGACCAAAAGTCAACCAATTGATCGATTTGGTCAAACCATGCTTAAGGTGGTCAAACCATCTTATAAACTTACTCAATCGCTAACTAAGCATTTCATAAACAACCTTTAAGACTAATTACTAACTTAGTCCCTGAACTTTTCCAAAATGTTCAATTTTGGCCCAAATCATAAAAAGTGGGCAACTTACCAAAAGTTGCTAACTTTTACACTTTACCTTAAAGAAGTTCACTTTTACTTCTTTTACCATTAATTACCAATATATCTCTTATACTTTTACCCAATTTGCAATTTGGGCTCAACTTCATATATAGTGGCCCACATCGATTTATATGTTTCCAAATTCTACACTTAGCTTATAAAAAGCCAAGTTTCACATTAACAACCACTTCTTTCCAATTATTGGTTAATCTTTTCCAAGATTCACATTTTGGCCCATATTTCCAAAATTGACCAATTTTACCATAAATGCTCAATTTTTCCACCTAACTCCAAATGAGTTCAATTTTCACTTATTTGTCACAATTATTCAGACAACACTTAAACTTTATCTAAATTTCCAATTTGGACCCAATTTTTCATAAAGTGACAAAAAGTTCCCAAATTTTATATTCCATCTTCAAATGAGGTTAATTCCATTTATTTGTCACTAATTATCAAATAACACTTAAACTTTACCAAAATTTATATTTTGGGGCCAAACTTTCTAAAAGTGAAAAATCTTTCCCAAATCACCAAGTTAGCTCATTTTTACCCAACTTAATCATTTTTCATGAACAGCCTCAACTTTCCATACTTTATCATTTTCGGGACTTCAACTTTTTACCAAAATTGTTTTTTTTCTCCAAACTTTTACCAACTTACTTAAATGTTCTTAACAACATTAATCCAACTTTAGATCATACTTTCACAAATAATTTCTTCACCAAATGTTACCCCAAACTTTTGGACATTTAGCCAACTTCCAACCAAAAATTTTCTTCAACTTTCTACTTCAACAAACATGCTTCAAATCATCAAAACATCAACAAACAACATGATTTTCACCAAAAATCATCAACATATATTATCAACTTTTGACCTCTACCAAACTTTCCACCGACATATTTTCTTAAATTTCTAACTTCACAACCTTTCATAAAAAACCTTTTTAACAACATTCTTCAATAATAATCTCTTCTTTCACCCACTTAGGGTTTCGGCCTCAACACCAACCTACCCTCAAAATTTATTTTCGAAACTTAAACCATAGTTTTAGGAGTCCTTTAACATCACTAAAACATTTTCACAAGAATTTTTCTTAAGAAAAATTCACATAAAATATTGACTATGAATTTTGGCCATACTTGGAAATCTATGTTCTAAGATGATTCTCAACTTGTTCCAAGTATTAAACATGCTCCAAATTCAACCAAGCACATGAATCAAGCATAATAATAAATTTCTAAGATGCTTTGAACATTATCCCTACTTCAAAAATCCATAAAAATATCCAATCTTCAAGGAATCAGGTAGTAAATCTTTATACTACTCCATAAATACCATAAATTCATGCTTACCTCAAGAAATTCCCAAGAAATCCTTGTAGAGATTTTCCAAAAATCCCTTTGACAATTCGGCCTTAAGAGGAAAAATGGAGGATATGAGCTTAACATTTTCCATACTTAGTTTCACCTTGAAACAACCATTTAAATGAGCTCACCTTGAGTTTTTCTTGATGATTTCCTTGAAGAAACTTGAGCACAATTTCCTCTCCAACACTTGGTATTTTTGACTATAAGTCTCTTTGAAGCTTGAAGATGGTTGGGTGGTTCTTTGTCAAGAAGAAAGCTTGAAACACCTTGAAAACTCTTGCTGGAACCGCCAACTTCTTCTCACCTCGGCTCCTTCTACAAAATTGGAGCTTAGAGGTTGATGAAGATAGTTTATGAATGAATAAAGAGGAGATGAAGGCTGTAACTTGGCTAAAAATGGAGATGAAGCTCCGATTTTTTGGTGAGGGAGTGAGAGAGAGAGAGTTTGAAAATTTGTAAATGAAATGGTAGATAGGAAAGTGAGATGGGGCTGGGCTAAATGGGGCTGCTGGCCGGTTATGCAAGAAGGTGAGAGGATGAGTTGTAGTAATGTTAATAATTTGGTAGAGATAAGAGTTAGATTTACAAGCAAAGTTTCATCATTTCATCTCTTTCTTCACTCCACTCCTTCATGATGAAAACCAACCACCAAACCTTATCCACATGTGCCTAAAATCAGTCCTCAAAACCGGCCCCCGTGTGTAAGGACGGAAATACCCCTTTTCATGCAATTTTTTAAAATGACCATTTTATCCTCTGGGGCCATTTGTTTCCAAAATCGCCTGGAACTCATGTTCCATCTTAAAATTGTGAAATTCGATTGAATCAATCCCAAATTCATTCCCGGAACATGAGAATTGTCATAACATATGTCTGTTTCTCCAAAACGATAATTTTACCCTCTGAGGTCAATTTTTGGTAAAATGGTCTGGGATTCGCGGAACCTTATATAAATGTGAAACCCCATAGAATGAACCTCAAATTACTTCCCGAGACATGAGATTCATTAGAAAACATGTTCCTGCACATTTAAAACCGAGTCCCGGAAATAACAGAATTTATCCCTCGGGTAATTCTTCCCGGAAAAATAATATTCATCGGAGGTGACTGTAACATTCTTCCTCCATTAGGACTCTTTGTCCTCCAAGAGTATCCTCAACTCCAATATCTGAACCATTTCTGATCATCCTTACGGAAACTTGAATCGCAGCCTAAGCGGAATGAAATGATTCCCGAGTCCTATCCTGGGGAACGGGTCGTTGTCTAAACTTTGGAATAACTTTCATTACAGATTAGCCACTGGTACCTTGTCATTGTGACGAAGTTTGATGATGCAAACTAACAACATTGGTACAAACTAATTCTTAAAAGTTCTTCTCGAACTTAACAATATAACCCTATTGGACAATTTAACAAAACAACAAACCCATATTGGTACCAGCAAGGGAATCTAAGGTCCTCATAATCCATCATCATATCTCAATTGGTCTTAATTGAGCCAAATCACAATTAGTTTCCTAGAACTTCATAATCACATAATGTCATTGTCTTGCCAGATGAAAGAACACTCGTCTCATCGGACGAAATAAACCATACTCTAATGATGACTCCCAATGGTCAGAACGTAACCAAATGGGGTCTCATATAACACATATGCATGGCACCAACACGGAACATATCTCTAACAGTGTCTAAACCCAAACTTTCATCAGAATAACTGACAAACATAGTACTGAACTGAACCACCCACTACTGGGTACTGTTCAGAACATATACGGATGTTTCACATAACACCATAATGGTGTTATCAAACCACATCAAGACAATCAGAATATAGTCACAAAGTGACTATGTGTCATACATACCTTTTAAAAAGGCATTTCTAACCATTTTATATAGTGTAGCCCATTGTTAGATAGAATGGAGTTCAAAGCTCCCATACGATGTCACTATGTGAGGTAAACCTTAAGATACTACGTTTCTTTAGACTCCTAATTTCAGAGTGTCAGAATATTAACTATACCAATCTTACCTCGAAAGGTATTATATCCTTACATCAACATTGGCCATCTCGGGTTGCCTCGGTAATCCTTGATTCTGACTTGTATGCAATAGGACGTCACCACATTGACATTTTCCTGGTCCATAATATGTACCTCAGAATTGCCCCTTTTTGCAATGTAAGTGGTGTAGTAATCACGCTTACTAACAATTCACTGACATGTGTGATGCCAACTCTCAAAAAATCACTGACACGTGTAACATCATCCTCTAACTTCTTTTGAACCAATAATGCACAATTGTAAGCTGGTACGGTGCAATAATGGATTCAAACATCAGACAGAATTTAGAACACTTTGTTCTTCTATGCAATTTATCGTATCTTTATCCCGAATAGCTTATCCCCTCTCAAGAAAAGCCGCGGGTTCCTACTTCTTGCTGGCGTGCTCTAGAATTCTTACTTATGAATTCAGAACAGAAGGGTGGTAAACAACCAACCCTATAACCTCCAATGTCCTTGGTGTTGGAACCTTCACCAGGAAATAATCTCATTTTGACTTCTCAAGCAAGTCACAATTTCATCACTGTGATCTCACAATCAACCTTTAGATAGGGTCCAAGACCCATATTCTTGAATTTCTCAGTACTCCACAATTTTTTATTTCAAATGCCACTGACTGAAACCTGATTCAGGTAATGCTCGGAACACTCTAATAATGCAAACAACAAAACTCATCTTCAACCTTACATGATAGAAGCGATTGACATTTAATGTGTCATTCGACCACAAAAATCTAATGTAAGCTTAATGTTGCAAACGCAACTCCAATCTCCCTGACTTAAGCGAAAATAAATGATACTTGTGAGTTTCTAGCTCTATCAACTATCAGTAAAAAAAAATTTAGAAAATTCCACAGATGTCCAAACCTAGTTCCGTGAATTTTCACTTAAACTAGACACGTGAGGCTACGCTTACAAACGTTTTCACATCATAACTCCTTGTGAGTCAGTGCAGTTTATTCAAACAAGTTCGATCAAATTCTTATATCTTTCTTGGAAGACAGTTTTGTGTCTATCTCGAATTCAATTAGAAATCTAGGTCTACATGTTTAAATAAATCGTAGAGATTTAACCCAAGCTAGTAGACTTAGTTAGGAATCTTCCTATAAAATTTTAGATCCAATGGCCTCTCAAAAACTGAACAAATCACGGAAGACCTAATGGCGTACTTTCTCATCGACTAATTCTATAACTATATTGATACACTCGAACCACCATCTGTCAGGCAGGAGTGGTAGTTTAGACTACCATCCAGGGCTTCTTAGCGGCTCCCGTCCTCCAGGCACATCTTATTACTCCCTGAGTCAATTGCCGGTATTTCTACACAGTAACCACAGACAGTACCGAGTCCTAAGACTCTCTAGTACTTTCTAAAGTATCTAACTAATCTAGAATTCCACGTTGTTCTTTGTTGTAATCCCGTAGTTCCTCTGATGTTTGAAGCTGATAAATGCGTATGCTCCTCTCTGGATCATCCTGTTGATTTGTGTGTGTCATCGTTGTGTCTGGCGCCCGGGTCTTCATGTTGAGTTGTTACAGAATGTGCTAGATCTGGTCAACTTCATCTTCTCAGTAGCTCATAATACGGTATTGAAAGGGGGTTTGATGGAGATCCTGGGTAGCATGCCCATCACGGTACCCAAGGACCAGTTGTTAAGACTCTACTTGGTCTTTTTCACAC
The DNA here is from genome assembly GCA_038382905.1 of Daphne laureola. Lineage (NCBI taxonomy): Eukaryota > Viridiplantae > Streptophyta > Magnoliopsida > Malvales > Thymelaeaceae > Daphne > Daphne laureola. The sequence goes on from JBBYHH010581277.1 coordinate 5,407, forward strand.
GCTTGTGAAAATTCTTGATACCTATGCATCACTTATTGTTTTTCCAACTCTAATTTGTATACATAGGGATTTAACGATTTCCACTCATACCCGATCTTCCGAATCTACTGGATCTATCAGCACCTCTGATTCTTCACTCTTATCCCGAATCTCTCCCGTTAATCCGGAGTTGGGAAGGTACAACTTGTCTATTTATCGCATCCATCTTGATTAGGAGGGCCTTCTTCAATACATCATGTCAAGTTGTGACACTCAAGGTATCACATTTATCCTGGTCTCCAATCGCAGGCCTCTGATAAATTTCTTAGCCTTCCTTCATGCCATCATATTGGGAACATATCTCATGAGCGTGTCCAACTTATGCTTGTAGTCAGTGACAGACATGATCCCCTGACTCAGGTTATCAAACTCGACCTGTCGGTGATCTCGGATAGCGTATTCGGCGCACCGTTCGTGAAATAAGTGGGAGCACTCCTCCTATCTAATACTGAGGTCTCATCATCCCCATTGATCAGTCCATGTGTTCCTCAAACCAGCTACTCCATTCCACCTATTGTACGCTCTGTCACATAGGTTGAAGGTGACTAGTGAGACCACTTTCTCGGATGAGAGGCTCAGCCTCACTAACTAAATGGTCTATACTACTCAAACCATGACTCATCCACCTCCGGCCCTACCTTATTGATAAATATAGGGGGACCGATGTGCTGGAAATGCTTCCTTAATGTAACTCTATTTGGAGTTACAGTATGCTCAACTCATAATCTCCGGGCTCCATTTGTGGCCTCGAAGTCATGATAATCTCTCTCTCGATGACGATAGTTTGGTCATCGATCTCCATCATCTCAATAATGATCCTATATAGAACAGTCAGGTCTATCCTCTGACCACATCCTCCGAATGTGAGGGTATCCCATCTCATCATACTCATCACTTAGAACTACTTGGTAGTTCTAAAGACTAATCAGCATAGTAATAGTACGCGTATAAGAATGCGGCAACTCAGTGGTCGCATTCTCAGACCAATTATCAAAACTATTCTGAACTGGCCGATCAATGTGCCTCTGTGGGTCATTCTGTCCCCTCTCTCGACTCAGATACCATTCATAAATGAACGTATCAGCTCGAGTATCTTTATCAGGTTCACCTAACCTCATAAATCTATTAACTATTTTAACAATCAGGTTCTTAAAGGTGATCTAATGATCACAGAACCTCTCAATCTAGGATTTAAAAGTCTCTTGATAACATTCTTACTTAGTTGATCAGTTCACCAATAGGTTAACCTATCTAATCACGAATGATTAAAGAACCTTAAAACACTTAATTGATCAACTTATATTCAGATTTACCAACCTGTGGGTCTGTCGTGGTTGTGATCGTAAATTTCCTTGGGTTTCATCACCTTCTTCCTTAATTCCAGGAAGGAATTGGATCAATGTCCCCCAATACTCTGTAATACCACATATAGAAAAGGCACGACATAACGGTTTACTTTCAATAAAGCAAGTAGCATTATTTCCTATGGCTCTGTAGTGTAGATGCAATGTATGATATATACTACTTAAGCAGAACAAGTGGAATCGAAATTTCGGCATGAACTTTCTGCTAGACCAATTTCAATTTCAGACGTCCATTTCCTTAATGGATAAGTCTGGCACGATTTATGTTTTTAAACCAAGCCCTAGTTTATATTAATCATGTTTAAACCTAACTGCCCGCAGTTCCACTTCCTGATTCCAAGACAGTCCACAAATGAAGTTGAACAAGCTCCTCATGAACCATCTGGAAATCGATTAGTGAAACGAGAGCTGTCCGCCCGAACATACGTAATATTAACCTGGCTCTGATACCATATTGTCACCACCACCCCTATCCTCAGTTGCATCTGCGGAAGCATGAGCGGTATCGGTGCTGTGATGGGGGATGGTGGTGACGTCGATTGCAACGTACTTAAGGTTTTACGGACCCAAAACCCGGCCCTAATTTTTTTTTTACTGAGTTGACTAAACTTTGCTGTTTAGTTTGATTGCTTAACGTGTTACAAGTTTTTATGGTGTTTCTAATAACACCCTAAACCTGCACCCGAACCACGTTAGCAGTTTATACAGAAAATCACGTGACTAAACAATAAATAACATTGAGCTCCGCTCATCACCAGATGTACCAGAAAGGAGCCTTGCCCATCGCACTGGGCAAGTACTGCCCGAGAAAGTAAAAATATACAAACCAGCAAAACAAATAATGCTATCTAACTACACATGCATGCTACGCCTGCAGAGCCCGAATTAAGCCATAATGGAATACTCACTATGCTTGCCTGATTGGGTCATCAAGACTCCGATGATCACACAAGATACTGCTGCTGTTGCTAATCACAAACATGAAAGTCAAACCATTAGTTAACCATAATCATACTTATTCAAATATATAATCACTTTTATGCATCCCAATCGAGACTACCCCCATAACCGAAACAAATGTCACTACCTTTAAAGAGGTCTCATACCTCTGGTCTCCAAAATCTCATTACGACCAGGCGGATGCATTCCATGGGTCATTTACCAGGGTCTTCTAGAGGTACTCAGTAAGGAGGTAGGTAAGGATTATGATTTTCTTTTGAAAATCCCTGCATAAAAGGGTTAGCATGCGATGTACTAACAATGTATATATAAACAATCCTAATATCACATGGTTAATGAGATGCAAATGTTATGAATGCTCAATTTTTTGTCCCGTCGGACGTATTCACTTGGCTCACCCGAAGGGTGGCCGGTGGAACTGTTACACCCACTTCGGATGTATTTATCTTCTGATGTAATTTTCCTGGAGGTTGGTTTGTATTTTACCTGTACTTTATTGCTCGTAAATAAAATAAAAGTCCCGAGGAGCTATTTGGAGGCAATTATGTGAAATTGTATTAAATTACATCATTTTAGATGTTACAGCCACCAAATTCTAGTAAGGTTTCTCCGGTGTAGAGTGACCGACGGGCAAGGTATTCTGGATTCAGGTTCGGAAACAGGTATGTGTTTACCTTTAACTCTGAGTTTTTATGGTATTACAGGTTCTGGTTTCTGTCTGACTGATATCTGATAATGTCTATTTCTGTATTGGATTGATGTTTTATGAGTATTTGAGTGTTTTGGTTAAGTGCGGGGGTAGAAACCAGGTTAAAAAGGTTTACTGGTGATCAGGCGAAACCCCAGCCGACGAGTACCAAACGCAGGCGATCGTCTGAGGGTGGAAACGGGTTTTTAGGAAATGGTCAGAGGACCAGGCGATCGGCCAAGCGAGTGGAGGTTGTGCAGGCGATCAGCTGGCCCTGAAAGAAGATTTGACAGAGGCATAGGTGACCCGCCAGGCGAGCGTGGCTCGTGGCAGGTGATCGCCTGAGCCAAAAAACGAAAAGGGACAGATGGCCAGGCGACCGGCCAGGCGAAGGAGGCCAGATGCAAGTGATTGACTGACCCGTCTGAACATTTTGGCCAAGAGGCTAGGTGACCGGCCGGGCGAACAGGGCCAACTGCAGGCGATCGCCTGACTTTAGGAAACAAATTATAGGGAGTTAGGCGAGGGACCAGGCGATCGCCTGGCACCCTGAACTCGAATTTTGGGAAAGATTAAAAATGTGAAAATAGGGGATATGTTCATTTTCTCATATTCGTCTTCAAGCTCCAGCGAATTCGAACCCCAACCTTCCCATACTCTCAAATACTCAATCGGAGCTGAAAATCGATGGGATTTCGTGCCACATGCTAGATTTCATTCACCGTTGAAGCAATTTCCGGAAAGAGGTCCGAATCCAAGGTTAGTTTTATGAGGTTTTTGGTTTTGTATGGGCTTGTAGACATGTTCTAGTGTTGAATTAGAACTAGAATCATGTTTTACAACACTGATTACAGGCTAATTGGTTGAATTTCGGAATCTAGGGTTTAGGGAGCCCTAGGTATGAATTGTTGGGGAATTGTTAAATTGAGGCCAAATTACTGCTATTGGGCTTAATTGGAACAACATTAATACTTGGAACGTTGACCAATTACGCCTAGTTTATAGAGCAAAGGCATATACCATAGGTATTGGTGTATTTCTGAAGCACTGTATTTTGATGAACGGTTGATGTTATTGTCTCCGTATGGTGATTCTAAGTAACATTAATACTTGGCCTAAGTTGCGAATCACACAATACAATGGAATTATGGATAAAATTCAATGTTGATCATTTTTGTGAAATGACAACCTGTGAAGGGAAAGTCTGTTCTAAAGGCATGTATAGCCCCATAATGGTACCTTGGATATGCATGCGAAGTTATACAGGATTTGGACAAGGTTTTGTTAGCTTTTGCGTAACAAACCTATAATGAGTAAACGGGTATTAATGAAAGTATGTTATGTTAGTGTAATGACATTGTATGACAGCTACTATACTCATGTATGTTACTAGTATCTGAAATGGTATTGAATTTGGTTAGGTGATGAGATACAGTAAAGGAAAGGAAAGGAAATGTGGAACGTGAGCGGCTGAGATCTGCTTTGCTATTGCTTTCAGGTAAGGGTTCAAGCTTCTCGTATATGTATTTATACAGTATGGGTTGGTTGAGATTAGTCTTAGATCTGGCTCTCTAACTTCGGTCTTAGATCTTGAAATTTGAGTCTAAGACTAGTTACAAGGTAGCGGTAGAGGTGTGCAGGTTATAGGAATGTACAAAGGTTCCGTGTATCCTTTGGATCACCGAACCCGATGATGGCTAAGGGAAGTGTCATGGTTCATGCGTCTTCGGACCCGAACTAACTGGGTGTGACACAACATGTCACAGTTCCATGAGTCGGATCACCACCGAACCTTCTTCTTGTGACACGGTTATAGGTCTGAAATGGGATTGGTTCTGTGGGTCTCCACGACCACGAACTCTATGCTTCTGATTCTGATTCTGATTTTTGTTCTGATCATATGTTATAATTTTGTACTCTGACTGGTTCTGTGTGTCCATGTGACCATAAACCCTCTCTTCTGTCTGATTCTGTTCTGCTTGATTCCGTGTGTCTTAGGACCACCGAATCCTCTGATTCTGGCTTATGTATCATGTTTGGTTTCGGGTGCCTCTATAAGCATCGAACCCTCTGTTTATGTTCTGATTCCTCCAATAGGGTGATGATGACAGTTGAAAGGGTCCTAGGCCCTTTCTGGTACCAAGCGTCTGATATGTCTGATGAGTCTGTGTCTGTCATAGTATGAAGTTCTTCTGTACTCTTTACTGTGGATCTATGGCAGTTCCACAGC
>JBBYHH010581388.1:0-10687 GCA_038382905.1 Daphne laureola
TATGTAATTTTTTTGCTTCGATAGCGTGTTTAGGATAACTGGAATGTTATATTGATGCTTTGTTTCTGAGATGACCTGCGTTAGGTTATTTGAGTATGTGTAGATGAGATGCCGGTTCCCGCCACCCCTGTTCCCGCTCGCCGCGTGCACCTCCGGCGGTCCGGCGCGGGGTTGGTGGTAACATTTGGCCTTAATTTAGCGAGATTTAAGTGTTTAAAGGTATTCCGGGAAGTCCTGGCCATTTTGTCAAATTTTGATTTCTGAGGGCAAAATGGTCATTTTAAAAAATTGGATGAAAAAGGCCACTAATCCTAAACTAATGGTGGCTGCCAATTTTGTTAATTAGGTGAGGTTAGAAGTTGATAGGTAGGCATGTGGTGAAATAAAATGTGATGATGAGAAGAGGTTGAGTGTGGTAGTCAACTTGATCATTTTAACTTGGTGTATAATCTTAGCCTACCCATTCCCACCCCATTTCCTACCAATTTTTGGAAGCCCCCACATTCAGCCCCTCACCATTTCATTTCATCTTACCATTTCATTTTACCAAACAACTCTCTCACTCATATCACAAACTCTCTCTCTTATTCATCACCAAACAGCCGGCCATCCCTTGCCTTTTAACAAACAATTGCTTTCTTATCTTTTCTTCCTTCATCCATTCCTCCACTACCTTCATTATCATCAAAGCTTCAAGTTTGTTGAAGGAGCAAAGGAGAAAGGAAGCAAGGAAACTGTCACAACCCCTCCCCGACTGGCATGTTTTTCGTGTGCGGAAGCATCGTGAACGGTTGCCGGGAGGTGGCAGCGACGACAGAACTGAACTTCTCTTCGATTGTGGGACCCAAAACCTGGCCATTTTTAAAACTTTTCTGAACTTAATGTTTCTAACGTGTTACTTAGGTTTAAGATGCTCTAGTTACTTAATGCCTAAACCTGCACTCGAAAACACGTTAGTGGTTGTCACAGAATATCGCGCGTTGTTGAGATTAATTATCCATATACATCATATCAGAACTACCACGCGCTCGGTTAGGTGTGTAGTTCCAGAGTATGTCAAAATAATACAGTAATCTGATGTAATGCATGCATGTTTGTCCTACAGAGCCTTAACTACTGAAACCATATACGTACTTGCTTGCGGGGTTGGTCGACAAGATCCCAGGCAATTTCCGCATGATACTGCTGATGCTGTAACATAGCAAGAAAGTTAAAACCATCAGTCCTTTAAACATAACCTTATCAGAATTCCTTAACCTCATCCTGACCTTATCGATACTACCCCAATCCTTAAAAAATGTCTAATCAAGGAGCTATAATTACCTGCGGTAATCCAAAATAATAGCCAACCAGATGGACTAATCCGCTGGCTGCTGCCCTTGACCTCCTGAAAAGAATAACATAAGGGGTGAGTCCTCAAAAGGTACACAATAATGGTTGGGTAAGATTAGCAGATAAATACATGGAACCTACAAAAAAGGTTAGCATATCATAACATAACATGGGTCCCGTAGGACTGATCATAATCTGGCAGCATCATCCTTCGCATGGCCCAGCTAATACTAACGACAATACCCCGGTGGCCAAAACAGTAACCGGGTCATATCTGATGGTCGTAACTAACTCAGAACATATGCATATACATAGATGCTACTAGCCAGCGCCCGCAACCATAACCGACACATACATACGCAGGGATCCAGTGAAGGGGCCTAGGTTCCCCTCATAACATAACTATCGTAGTAACAACCTGATCACTATGATCAGGTGAGGGGCAGAACATAAGCACATAACATAAAATGTTAGTGCAGCCAACATACATAGTACATGCATACCACTAATCTTACCGTGGAACCAGTCTTGGGATGTCATAAGGTGTGATCCACACCCTCGATCCGAGACTCGACCGTTAACCAACCTAATATGTGTAAGGAAAATTGATAGCACATATTAAGAAAGTTAAACCCCTTACTTGGAATATCAGACTCTGACGTGCCAGCAATAATCCCGCACCGTCATAACCTATCCCGATACTCAAACATATAGAATCTTAGTTTATAACTAAAATTTCTTACTTAACAAACTTTAGCAAACTTCCGTAACCTTCATTATAACATTGATTCCTTGAACTTTATACAAAAGTTTACATTTACCTTTAAACATAGAAAGTTGACTTTTTAACTTAAAAGTCAACAACTTCATACTTTATCCTTAAAAGATAACTTTTTCACTTTAATCCTCATAATTATACCTCAAGTCCCTAACCTGTTTAGAAACTTACAAATTTGGCCCATAATTTCACATAATGCCAAATTTACCAAAAGATTTCTTTTCACTTTTCCTTACTTTTCTTACTTTTTCACTTTCTTAGTGAAACTTTCCTTAACTTTTATCCAAATTGCATAAAATACCATAACTTTCACGATAAGTGCAATTTAGCCCAAAACTTTCATAAAGTTACAAAACTTTCATTTTTGTCAACTTTTTCAACTTAAAGATTTAATACCCAAATAATCGACGATTCTGGGCAGATTTTCAGCCCAAGGCCAAAACTTTCAGCCCATTTGCATTTCAACCCAAAACTTTCCAAAAGTGTCATTTTTCATACTTAACCTTTATTTCCTTTACCAACTTACCATTTAAATTCATAAAATGACACTTTTACACAAAATTACCAATTTTGCCAAAACTCACAAAATAGTTTTGGTTTTGGCCCATACTTTTCGGTTTTACTTCAATTTTCCCCCAAACTTCTTAAAAGTGTCATCTTTCATCCTTAAGATTTATTTCCTTAACCAAAATAGCAATTAACTTCATAAAATGACACTTATTTCATAAAACACCAAATTTCCAAGATTCTTCCCAACTTTTGATTTTATTATCGCTTTTTCGGCCATCTTTCTTTTTCATCCCAAGCCTCATCAAACCTTTCATTTAAACGCTTAACCTTTCTTTCCTTCACCTAAACTTCATTTAATCCATAGTTTATTAACTAAAATCAATACAACATGCATTAAACATAAAGCCAAACTTTTAGCCATCACCCAACATTCTCCATTTTCATTTTCCAATTTAATCCATCAATTTATTCCTTCATAAACATCATCCTAACATCATTCCTTAACAAATATTCAACCAAAATCATCATGCATTTTCATCCTTCATTTTTTTCCTTAACATGAAATAACCAACCAACATGCTTTTCATAAACATCCAAGCATAAAACATGTTCATCATGCTTCCATACATAACATACAAATATGCTTTCAACTTAAATCATAATCATACTCAAGAACATGATTTTTCCTTCAACCATATTCATGATAATCATCTCATAACTTAATCATAACCTTAGCTTGATGAGATGAAGAGATGAGTTGAAGAATATTTATCAATAATACTCCTCAACTTTTGGCCTTGACATGAGAAGAAGAATGGTGGATTATTTCCAAAATCCAACCATTAAAAGTTGAATAATAACCTTAAATAACCATTCTTACCTCTTAATCCTTGATGATTCTTGATCCTATAAGCTTAGATGATGAAGATCAATTGAGGAAAGCTCCTTGGAAACTCCATGAATATTTGGTTGGCCTTTAGAGAGAAGAAGAAGTTTGTGTTTCTCTTTCTTCTTTCTTCTTACTAACTTAACTTATAACCATTTCCAAAATGTATTTCTTTTCTTTTCTTTCTATTTCCTTTAAGATAATGTACAACATTATCTCTTCCAAATCCATCACCAACCATTGGATTGGATTCTTATCTTGATTCTCACTATTAGATGCTTGACATGAGGTTGTTCAAAAATCTATCCATAATTATTACTTCCTTATCACCATTTTCTTATTTTCCTTTTATTCTATAAATCCATTCCTTCACTTAAGCCCAACTCAAAAATTCCCAACAAAGCCCATTTGGGCTTAAAAATCGTCGGCCTCACCTTATGAAGCCCAACATCTGATTTTTCAACATTTTTCCAAATTTGTTTTGCCCTCCGAATTCATTTTTTGGAGAAATGGCTCGGGACTCTTAAAATGTTATAATCCACATGAATTTTGTATAACAGCCTTCAAATAGCACCTCAGGACACTTAATTCATTCCCAGCATCATATTTACATAAATTCTCAAGTCCCGGGAAATTACATCACCAAATTCTGGCAACATTACATCAAAAATCAATAGTACTTCCAGGATGGGTGTAACAATGACTGTCATATGTTGATGCAATAGTATCTTCCAATTGCATTACAATGAACTTCTGGATAAAAATGCTTCTTTGTTGTGTTTATGCATCCTATTCTGACTCCAGACATGTATCTGTTACAACATTTGTATATTGTTTTTCCAGACAAGTATCTGCTACAACAAACTTTTGTATACATATTTTATAACATGAATTTCTAATCATTCAAGACTACTTGATCATTTACTAGAATGTGTAATATAGTTGAAAAATCTCTCACCAGATGACTTCTTAATCATTATCATGTATCAAGTTTGACCAATCCATGGCCAGAAATTTAATCAAAGAAAATAAATAGAAATCTGACAGACAAATCGGCATAGGTTTTCCTGGTTTTTTCTTGCTTGTTTGGTATTGGAGTATGTCAATTTGTGGTTATAGGGTTTGGGATCCACTGCTTCTTTACGTGCTTGTTTTGTCTGATTTTTTTGAGAATTGTTTTATATATAGGCATCTCTAGACTGTTACGAGTGATCCTAATAGCTCACAATCAACTGATTGGGCAAATGATGATTTATTTGAAGTTAAGGGTCCTAAGAGAAGAGGTTATGTCCGATGCGTGGGGAAGATTCCAACCAAAAAAGTGAAAGGTGGTTCATCATTTTCAGATCCACAAGTGCCAACATTGCAGGCAACTGTGGATCATCTACAAGAAGGGCTTTCACGAATCCAAAGTCAACTCGAACGTACACAAGGTGCTTTGAACAGTCTTTTGAATCTTATCAAGGAACACATCCCTAATGCAAACTTGTCTCGTGTCATAAGTGATATGAATATAGAGGAATTATCACTTTTCATTTTAAATTTTGCTTGAATTTTATTTATTGGTATATTGCTTTGAACAGTCTTTCTTGGATTTTGTCTTAGGTTCCTGATAATATACTTCCATGGTTCAAAACAACTCAATGGGTAATCAAAGATCAATTGCTGCTAGTCATTTTGAAACTAATAAGTTGCTTCAGAGACCATAATTCATGTTTCAATTCCCTGTTGTGTTAGGTTTCCTGGATGGAATATAGCCTACTCATTCTGAAGGTGGTCTAATGTTGATGACAGTAATGGTGAAAACCTCTAGAATGGTTGGGGGCCAGATAAGGAAACAAAAAGAAAAAAAATCACTCTTTTCTTCTATATTTAGCTTCTTGAGTTCATTGATTATGTACACTGGATGAAAGGTATAGAAAATTTAATACACAAAAATTGCTTTACTGAGGAAGTTATAGTTAACATTACTACTACTATTAGTATTATTTTTAATGGTGATTGATGATGAGGGTGTATGGTACTGTTGCTTCCTCCTACTCCTCCTCATCCTGTAATTACCACTGGATTGCTTCCTTGCCATCATCACATGCTAATGGTTCTTCACAGCATTGTCTGTTCTTCCATGGAATAACTTGGCTATCATTGCTAGTTGTTCCCATAAACCCTGTGAGCTTCCAAAAGCCTCTCTTCCTCTTCTTCTGTGAATGCTTTCTTATTTATTCATGGATCCAACTCATTAAGCCACCTCAATATAAAACTCTTCCCTGCAACATACATCCCATTTATTCTCTATATATATATATATATACATGAAAAATGAAAGAAAGAAACTTGGAATTACACATTCTTATAATGCAAGAATATTTTAGTGTTACTTTCAAGGTAGTTACCTGATCTGAGTTGAAGCTTTTGAACAATGAGGTTCCAGTTTTGGGGACCATAAAGAGCTAAGTTACATTATAATGGAAGGAATGCTTTCTAAATTGCACTGTTTTTGTGTGTTTTTCAGCTTCTGTTGTGTTCCATGATCCAAGGTCCTTTGATTGAAATGGTCGTTGGTTGAAAACAAAGATATGTTTTGCTTTACTAAGTGATTATAAACTTTGCTTCCTAGTTCATCGTCTTCTTTCGTTGGACATCTTTTTCACCATTGGCAAGAGTTTATTTGGGTTCACAACTCCTACATGTCTGTTTAGGGATTGACTTATGAGCTGCTGACTTTTTCAATATTCTCGATGAGTATATAGGCTTAGCTAAATAAAAAGATTTTATTGTTGTGATATTTTGTTCAATTGGTGTACTTTTTCTCTTTGAAGTGGTTGTTGTCAAGATTGATGATACTTGTCTTCTAGTTATTATTCATCCTAGCAAATATTTCAATGCATCTGTGTGTTTTCGCTTGTAGAGGAGAAGCAAAGTGTTACAAATGACGTACAAGGTTGATTTAGAACAAGATCTTAGCATAATATGCAAACAGAAATTGCACTATTTTCTGTTTGATTAATATGCAAATAGAAATTGCACTTGCTACTTTAGAAGATATGGTCGTTGCTTGCTTTGGGATTTTCATGAAGTTATTGACTGGTCTCTGTGACTTTTTCATTCTATGTTTTCCTGTGTCCATAAGTTCTCCACCTGGGGCTTCGCCTGGAACCCATAAAAACTGTATAACCTGTTTCTAACCCCGTACTTAACCAAAACACTCAAATACTCGATAAACCATAATCCAAAATAGAAACAGACAATAACAGACAACAGTCAGACAAAAACCAGAACCTGTAACACCATAAAACCTCAGAATTAAAGGTAAATACATACCTGTTTCTGAACCTAAACCTAGATTATTTTGCCCGTCGGCCACTCAATGCCGGAAAAGCTTTACCAGAATTTGGTGGCTGTAACACTCCTTACTGTGATTCTACGGCTAAGCTACAGATAAGGGGGTCGTCGAGGTGTGTGGGTTGGATTGAGGTTATTGAAGTGTGATTTATGGTTTATGTGATATATATGTATATGTTGCCTCACAATTTCATTGCAGGTTTTATCATCAAGAAAATGGTTATTTCTACCTGTACCCTTACTGAGTTCTATCAGGAACTCACCCTTTCATATATCTACTTTTCAGGAGCTCTGAGATTGTGGACCGCGAAACATTATGCTCAGTCGTAATGTATTGTGTGCTTAAGGTATAGATAGCTCATCAGGTGGTTATGTTTTCATTATGAAAGGAAAGGGTGGGGTGAGTTGAGAGAGAGAACCAGAGGGTTATTCAGTATTTGGTTATTGTCAGTTTTGGGCTTTGAGAGGTTAAATTCTGTTATTCGGTTTATGATTGTGGTTTGAGCACTTGTGTATTAATGGAACTAACGGTTAACCTTTGGTCGTTTTGTTATAGCAGCAGCAGCAGTAGCCATTGATAGTGTCAGGATCTGGCAGATCTGACCTCCGGTTTTAAGTAGTGTTTCCGATTGGAAGATGGCTCTGTAGGTGTATCTTGCATGCATACATGTAGACTTGGTTGTATGTTGAGTGTATATACATGATTATATGTACATATGAGAAAATTGTAAAAATTATTGTGAGATCGGTTATTATGGATTGAGTTATTGCGTTGTTTTGCAAAGAACTTTATGGTGTTTGATTGTTTATCTGTTTGGAGAGCCTCTACCCGGTAGTGAAAGGGTAGACTCTCTTCTGGTTATTTCTGGACTAAGCGGAGCTCAGTATTCCTACTACTGTATGAAATTCTATTTTGCATGTACAAGAGAAACGTGGAAATGTAAATTATACGTTATGGATTTCTATAAATAGGGACCTAGGTAATGGATTGATCCCACATAAGGAGCTGCGCATTAAGGATTGATCGTTTAGCTCACCGCTGCCCCGCCGACCCTGCGTCCACTTCCCGCCGGGCCGAGTAGCGTGGGGGTGGTGGTGACACCATGTTGAATAGAGGGTAACTCAGGCCTTTTCAATAATTGCAGAAATGATCCAACGAGTCAATCTTTATGAGCAATTGCTTCAGGTGGAGAAGGAGTGCTCAGAGATGGAGTTTCCTCTGAATGAGGTTCGAGAGGAGATTTAAAAATTGAAGGAGTTGATGGAGAGGTCACCGATCTGTCCAAGGCTAAAGCTGCACTCATGCAGACTATGAAGGAAAATTTTAAAAATTTGAAGAAGGCTGAGAGTACCGAGTTCTAGCTTCAGAAGGAGATTTGGGTATTGAAGAAAGAGGTGGATGACAACAAGGTTAATATTACTAACCTAGAGGCTCATACTAAAGTTGACATTGACAAGCTGAAGGCAGATAATGAAAATTTGAGTGGTGAGTTGAAGGTGGCTAACTCCAAGATCTCCAGGTTTGGGGAATGTGTGAAGAACATAGCGAAAAAAGCCGTCACCAAGTTCACCGAGGGATTTTTCATTAACTGAAGGCAGATCACCGTGCTCAAACCCGAGCTTGATCTTTCTAGTATTAACGAGAAAGAAAGATACCAAGTCAAACCCTCATGGTGTGGTGATGATTTTCTTTTACCCCTGGCTCCCACAAGCTTTCCTCAACCTTCAGATAATAGAGAGCATTCAGCTATTGATCCTTCAGAGCTTCCTTTTGATCTCCCTCCTGCCTTTTCTTCTGAGAACAACCCCTTTTCTTAATGTTTGTACCTTAGTCACCTGGTTTCTATGATGTAACTATGCCTTTGGGGTTTAATGAACAAATTTTGTTTTTTGCATTTGTCAAGTATTTGTCTAAGACATATTTTTATAGAGATTCGGTAAAAAACTACATCCTCTCTTCAATCTTTTTATTCCATCTTGTGATTGGGAGCAATAATCTTATACATAGAATTTTCTGAGAGCTTTTGAGTGGTTAGATCTTTCGAGCTCCCTTCCTTCGGCATCCAGGAGTCTGCATACTACTTTCCTTTCTTCTCTCAAAACTTCAAAAGGTTCTTACCATGTAGGTACAAATGCTCCCCCCTTTTGGCTTCCTTGATCCCAGTTTACTTTGCCTTATGACCAAATTACCAACTGATATATCTTTTGGCCTGACTTTTGAGTTACCATTTTCAATTTTCTTTAGTGGAAAGCTTTTATCCTGAGTTCGGCTTCCTCTCTTCTGCCTTCGAGCAAATCTAGATTTGTCCTTAATCCATTTTCATTTGCTGTTTCTTCAAAGATTTGTGTTCGGATGGATGGGTGTGTAACGTCAACCGAGATTAGTGTGTTGGTTCCATATGCTAGAGAGAATGGGGTTTCCCCTAGCACACTTCAGGGAGTGGTCCGGTAACTCTAGTGGACATGTCAGAGTTCTCTGGGCCACTTTCGTTTTGAATTTCCAAGTATCTTCTTGAGGCCTTTCTTGATGGTCCGTTTGATACTTCCACTTGACCATTGCTTTGAGGATGTGCCACCAGGGTGAAGTGTAACTTAATCACAAACTCCTTTGCAAAATATTGAAAACTAGAGTCCGTAAATTGAGACCTGTTGTATGTGACTATTACCTTCTGGCACTCGAACCTGCATATGATATTCTTCCACACAAATTTGCGTATGTTTTCTACTATGATGCTGGCTAGTGGTTCGGCTTCAATGCACTTAGTGAAGTAATCGACGATGACTACACAATACTTCAAGCCACAGGGTGCCATAGGTAAACCTGTAATGAGGCATATTCCACATACAACGAATGGCACCGAGTATTCGGCTGAACTCATTAGTTCGGACGGTAGCCTTTGGACATGTGCATATTCTTGACACTTCCTGCATTTTTTTACTAAGTTCTTTCTCTGTTACTTCAGGTCAGGCCAAAAATACCCTTATCTCAGAATGACCACTACTAAGGCTTCGACTCTAATGTGAGAACCACAGGTTCCTTCATGCACTTTGCTCAAAATGTCTTTGGTGTCCTCTTCTTCTATGCACTTGTGCAAGGGCGAAGAGAACCCCATTTTGTATAGGTTATCTCTAATTACGATGAATTTCCTAGACTTTCTTCATATCCCAGTGACTTCATTGGGATCTTCTGGTAGTGTGCTCTCAGTTAGGTAACTCTAACAGGACAACCTACATCCACAGGTAATGTTCAAGACCTTGAATTTGTTGATACTTGGGATCTTCCTTTCTTCATTATAGGTTAATGCTTTGGAAAGGGTTTCTTCTTCTACGTTAAGTGCCCTCGAGATCTTCTCAATTCAAAGTTGTTCAAACTTGTCACCACCCCTCCCTGGCCGGCATGTGTGTCATGTGCGGAAGCGTCATGAGGGAGGCGGTAGCGAATGGTGGAACCGAACTTCTTTTCGATTGTAGGACCCAAAACCCGACCATTTTTAAACTTTTCTAAACTTAATGTTTCTAACATGTTACTTAGGTTTAAGGCGTTCTAGTTTCTTAATGGCTAAACCTGCATCCGAAAACACGTTAGTGGTTTTGATAGAATATCACGCATTGTCGTGATTAATTAACCGTGTACATCAGCTCAAAACTACCACCCGCTTGGTTGCGTGGGTAGCTCCCGGGTATACCAAATTAATACATTCATTCGATGTGATATACATGCATGTTTGACCTATAGAGCCGTAACTACCGAAACCATATACGTACTTGCTTACGGGGTCGGTCGACTCGATCCCCGGTAATCCCACAAAAAACCGCTGATGTTGTGGTAATCATCATAT
>JBBYHH010581499.1:0-10687 GCA_038382905.1 Daphne laureola
TACGGTGGGGGTGGTGACACTCATAAGTCAACAACGGTCAGACCACTATCGGCATGGCACCATATGAGGCCCTATATGGGCGTAGGTGTATGACACCTCATTCCTGGACAGACGCATCAGATAGTATTGAGATAGGCCCCGAAGTCATTGAGGAGATGACACAGAAGATCAAGATGATACAAGCGCGGTTAAAGACCATAAATGATCAGACCACCTCGTATGTGAACAAGAAACGTAGAGACCTGGAGTTTGAGGTGGGGGATAAAGTTTGGTTGAAGGTTGCACCTATCAGGGGGACCGTTTGATTTGGTAGATGGGGCAAGCTGGCCCTAAGATATATCGGTCCCTATGAGATTCTGGAGCGTATAGGCAAGGTTGCGTACAGATTGGCCTTACCTCTGAGCATCGCAACGGTACACAATGTCTTTCATGTTAGCATGCTCAAGAAGTGCATCATCGATCCTATACAGATGATTCCTAGAGAGGAGATTCAGCTAGAGCCAGACTTGTCCTACGAGGAGGTACCGATAGCATTTTTTGCTAGAGATACTCAGAGACTTCTTAACAATTCGATCCCAATGATCAAGGTGTAGTGGTCACACTATTCAGATCGGGAGGTGACTTAGGAGATAGAGCAGTAGCTGATGCAGAGATATCCTGACGAGTATCAGCGCCTTAGGATACTCTTGGAGGACTAAGAGTCCTAAGAGGGGGAGAATGTTACAGTAACTCTGGATGTATTTATTTTGGACATTTTATTTACTCGGAGGGTCGATTGTAAATTTCCGGAACTTTGTAATTTCATGTAAATTACATTGTAATTAAGGAAATTTTATCTCTTGAGAACTTATTTAGCCTCAATTTAGTGAGATTTAAGTGTTTAAAGGTGTTCCAGGAAGTCCTGGCCATTTTTCCAAATTCCAGTTTCGGATGGCAAAATGGTCATTTTGGAAAATTGGATGAAAATGCTCACTAATCCTAAACTAATGGTGGGTGTCGATTTGTTAATTCGATGGGGTTAGAAATTGGTAGGTAGGCATGTGGTGAAATAAAATGAAATGATGAAGAGGTTGAGTGTGGATAATAACTTGATCATTTCAAGTTTGGTGTGTGAACTTAGCCTACCATTAAACAATTGCCTACCCATTCCCACCCCTTGCAGCCGATTATACTCCCTTAATCCAGCCCTCACCATTTCATTTTTCTTCTAGCAATTCACTCTCTCACTCATCTCACAAACACAACTCTCATTCTATTCCTCTCCTCCCTTTTGAAACCCGGCGGTTTCTCCCTGCCAATTACCAAATATTTTCCTTTCATTTGCTCATTTATCCCTTCATCCACTCCATCATCTTTAACTCTTCAAGTGTGTTGAAAGATCAAAGGAAGATTAAGAAGCAAAGCGTGGTGTTTTCTCTCCTCTCAAGGCCGACGCTCCCTCACCGCTTTTCCTTGGTGTTCAAGCTTGGTTTTTGGACAAAGACCATCCTACCACCACCCATCTTCAAGAAATCACTAAGGTGAGTGTATTTCTTGAGTCTTTCTTCATGAAACTAGGCTTGAAAATGAGAAAGAATCTCATCCTCTCTCCATTTCATGTAGCTGATTTTCATCAAGAAATTTGGGAAGGATTTTGCTCAAGTATTCTTCAAGGATCTTTAAGAGAAAATCTTAGATGAGCTCTCTTAATGGATGGTTTAAGGTTAAGTTAAGTAAAGAAGTGTTTTGAGCTCATCTCCTCATTTTCTCATATTAGGGCCGATTTGATCAAGTGAAGAATTTTAGAGAAAATACTCACAATCAATTCTTGGAATATTGCTTAAAAGATAAGCTTTATGGTTGTTGATTAGTAGCATGAAAGATTTGCATGTTTTGATGAAGATATGAATTTTTAGTGAAATATTGAAGTTGGTGATATTTGGTGATTTTTGTTCAAGCATGTTGAAAATGGAAGTTTATGCTTGAATCATGTTGTTGGGTGGAATTGCAACATGTTTAATACTTGGAAGTATGTTGAAATCATCATGGATAAATGTTTAGGGATGATGAATGTTGATGATTTTGGTGAAAATGATGTTGTATGTTGGTGTTTGGATGATTTAGAGTATGGGTGTTTAAGTAGAACGTTGAAGAAGTATTTTGGTAGAAAAATATGTTGTTGGCATAAACATGAGATGAATTTTTAAGTATGATTTTGTGGATGAAATCATAGAAATAAGTTGGAATTAGTATGTATGTAACTTTGGAAAAGTTTGGTAAAAAGTTGTTGAAGAAAAATAATTTTTTGACAAAAATATGAGATTCGGCCGAATATGTAAAGGGTGAAAAAGTTGGAGTTTTGGGTGAAAAGTGATAAAGTATGGAGAAAATGAGCTAATTAGGTAATTTGGATAAGTTTTGTTACTTTTGGAAAGTTAGGGACCAAATTGTAAATTTTGGTAAAAGTTGAGGTTAAATGGTGAATAGTGACAAAATAAAGTTAATTGGGCTCATTTAAGGTTGATTATGAAATTTGGGTATTTTTGGCAATTTTATAAAGATTTGGGTCAAAATGTAAAATTTGAGAAAGTTTAGGATAAAATTGGAAATTTAGTAAAAATTGAAGTTGGAAGTGGTTCCTAAAAAGAAGAGAGAGAAACAGTTGAAACAAAAGTTAAAACTGACACTTTACATAACTTTGGGTCAAATTGGAAATTTAGGTAAAGTGTAAGGATTATATGTGTAATTAATCATAAATGATGATTAAATAATGTTTAAGTGAAAATTTTGATAAATTACAAGTTATTCAACCACTTTTAACCAAGGTTTGATCAAACTAGTCAATAGTTGACTTTTTAGTTAAAGTGAAAATGTCAAGTAGTATAGAAATTGTTCAAGTTACAAAACCTTATATAGTGATAATTTTCTAGTTAAAGGTCGATTGCCGGAAAACAACATTTGGCTCGGGTCATCACGGGATACATTAATCACCAATTTAGGTAAGGGGCTTAATTTCCTTAATATGCGTGTAAGTTTACTTTTATGCATATTAGGTTAATTAAGGGCTAGTACTCGGGTCGAGGGTGGGCCACGGTGACTCCCGGGACTAGTTCTATAGTAACGTTTACGGCGTGCAGGGTTTTTCCTTAAGCTCGGAGAGTACTTACCTCCGATCAAGCATGATCGTGCAGAAGATGGATTTATATAGTTATGGGTCTTTTAAGACCTCGCGGCAGTATACTGGGAACCTAGGCCCCGCGTTGGTACCATGTGAATACATTAAACCCCAAGAAAAGGGGTTGTCGATAGTAGGAATCCGAGTAGGCCGGCGTCCCGCCGAGGGAACTTCTATTACATCGACCCTCCTTCGGGATGAAAAGGTGATGCTGTCAGACGGGACGACCGTATTGCATATCATTATCCATGAAATATTAGGACTGTATAAACTGCTAGATCATTGCACGCTAACCTTTTATGCATGTGTTTTTAAATAAATTTTTCGTAAGCTTTACTTAACCCCTTACTGAGTACCTCTCGAGGACTCACCCCGATTACTTAACATTTTCAGGAGATCCCGGAAAGTGACCCGCGGAGTAGTCTGCCTGATCGCGGTTATATTTTGGTTTTCGGAGCTATGTTTATAACCCTTAATTTTGGTTTATAAATCATTTATGGGGTAGTCTCGATAGAGGCGTTATAATAGTATTTTTTTGTATATGGATAAACACCTATATCTTGGACTAACGGTTAAACTTCATTATTGTGCTATAGCTGTAGCAGCAGTGTACCCGGGCCTCTCGGTCGGTAGTTCACCCCGACCATCCCGAAAGTACGTAACCTCTCTTTTTGCTAAGACTTGACTCTGTAGAAGTAAAGACAGCATAACGTACCGAGTTAGACTTTATTAATGGCTTGTATAATATTTATCGGGGAGTTCTTGCCCAACGCAGTGGACGATTCTCTTCGCTGATGTATTTCATATAGTTATATCGCGCGATTTACTGCAAAACCACTGACATGTCTTCGGGTGCAGGTTCGAAACTTAAATAATACACCCTAAAAACCTAATAAAACATATCAAAAACTATAACTTAAGAAGAAAATTTTAGGGGTGAGTTTCTAAACGGGACCACACTTTGCTAGTCACTTAAGTGATCGACGTTACCGCCAGCCGCCCGGCTCTCCACCGATTCAACCACCGAGATGCTTCCACTGCACAACAGGTGCCGGGGGTGGGGTGACATTATGAATATGTGATATTATTCCCAATAAAAAAATAAGATTTGAGGTTACAATGAACACAATATAAAAAATAGAGGACCAACTTTAAGTGTCATGTTCCTCTTAAGTCTTAATCTTTGCGGTTGGCAGTGAAAGGAAAAGAAAAATAAAGCCAAAACAAAGAGATCTCATGTATACATGCCACTTGTCTCCATGCCATTGACCATAAATTTACTGTTGTAGATGAACAGTAAATTTATGGTTTTGGTTAGTATCTAGTCCCTCATTCCTCCCAATTTAATTATTAAAAAAATACTAAATAACTATTATTTAAGTATTAGAAAAAGAGAATGAGTAAATGTTTTTAAAAAATTGGATCCTAGTTATGACCATAAAAAATTAAAGTACCACGAAAATATAAAAACTTGAGGCATATAATTTGAAAAGCTAAAAAAAATAACATCAATTTGTTATAAAAAAGAGTAACTAAAATTTTTTGTCTCAATTATAACCATAAATAAAAAATTAAAGGACCAAGAAAATATGAAAATACTTGAGGGTTGAATTTGAAAAGCTAACAAAATAACATCAATTTGTTATCAAAATACGTAATCTAGAAGAACTTTGAAAAATAGGAGATATTAAAAAAAGCTAAAAAAAACAATACAAAAACAAAGGGGCGATAAAAGTATTTATGTGTCACCATCATAAAAAAAAAGGTTGAATATACAATTTAAAAGAAATATGAAAGCCTTAAAAGATAATTTCAAAATTTTCTCAATGGTGTTTTCTTAAATAACATTAAACAGTACAAATTTAATTAATTGAATTAGTGTAGATTCTTAAAGTTTTTTTTGGTTATTGGAGATGAAATAACAATTCTAGATTCAAATGCGATGCAAGAGAACGTGAGGGACTGACTTGTAAAATATTAGAACTAAAATAATTTTTTAATGATAAAAAAGTCAAAATAAATCAAAATTACCATTATTCATAATGTCCCGTCAAGAATTCCACCAGTAGTATATAGTTATAATGGTCGGATTCTAGCTTGATGCTTATTTTCGCTCCTTTCCGCACTCAGATCCATCAGTATATTGTGTTTTACAATTAAGTCCAAGTGATAGATTTGAAAGTGGGTAAAATCAATTTGTACAATACTTGAAACAATAAAAAGTATTGTAAATCATAAAATTAAGTTGCAACTGATTAATTTCGTACTCACTTTATTTATGAAGACTTGCACAAATTTTCATTTTAAATTATCGCAAACAAATGTTGTTTCATAAAAGAAAATGGTTTTACTTTTAAAGTTAATCAATTATCTATCTTTTGCTATTATGTTTTTCCATAGTTTCAACTTATTTGAAATTATGTAAAAGCATGCAAACATGTTAAATCCAACCTAATCTTAGCGTCTAGTAAAACTATTCATCTTTTTCATAATGGAATGAGTAGTATGTTTAAACTAAAAAATAAAAAGATAGTGGAGTAGGTGAAATTTTGTGTTCATATATATTTTAATTACTCCTATTTCTAAGTCTTTATAAAAATTGTAGCGTAGTTTCCTATCATTTTAATTTATTTTTATGAACAAAACAGGTATTATTAATCTTACTCGGGTGTGCGTTGGTGGAAGAAATAAAATAGTGGTGAAAATAAAAAATAGAAGAGAAAGATGACTATTCCATGTGTTTATCTTTTTGTTTGGAAAATGAAAAAAAAAAAAAAAAAGGAAAAAGGGAATGGCGAACAGTAAAAAAATAATTTAAAAAAAAACAGTAAAAAAAGAAGAAGGAAAAACCAACTCTATTGGAGTAAATTGCATCAGATGTACCTAAATTTTTTTATTCGTTACAAATCTATACCTAAACAATGTTTTGTTGCTAAAGTGGTTCTAAAGTATAAATACATTGCAAATTTATACCATGACTTAACATCTGTTAAAATTTAACGGAATTTACGAGAAAAATACTTAAATTGACCCTTTATGGATTGTAAAATGTTTTGAACAACTCTCTAACTTTATAATTTTATTTTTGAGTCATTATTCTTTATCACATGTGTATTTCTTCAAATAATCTTTCCAAATTATTCATATTAATTTTAAATTGAGTCTAGAATAGCCAATTGTTTTTTTTATCAAATAGGAGTGTGAAACAAAAGTATAAAATAGATAGTATTTTTATTTAAATTTACTTTTTATACAGAAAAACTTATTATCATTTTTTTTAAAGAATTAACAATGATTTTTAAAAAATCTCCAATAACTATATTAAATTATTTAGGTAACGTAAAAGATCTTCAACAATAACATTAAATTTATTTGAAACTATACATTTTGTTTAGCATCTAATTTATGAAATTTTCTTCAACAATTTTGATATAAAATATTTCATGTAATTTACATGCATTAGTTAATTAATTTTTTAAATTTCCAAAAATATATTTTTTCAAACATCCATAACATAATCTTCGTAAAACTAATAACAAATTATTGAAAATTGAAGTAACAATAAAACTGAGAGACAAAGATAGTACTAAAACACAATATACAAAAGAATAGGATGATAACATGACAAAAAACAAATTTATCAACATGTTATTTACGTAGAATGCACATCATTAGTTCTAATAAATCGTATTTATTTTTTGTCTATATTGTATTTTAAACCGTATCAAACGAAGAAAATATATAAGTTAAAATAAATTTATAATTAAATATGGAAAACTTCTAAAAAATAAAAATCTAGAAATAAAAGGAAAAAATGGATATTAGAATTTTCAAAGTTATCAAAAATAAAATAGGAAAGTGCGTAGATTTGAAAAATTTCAGTTCAATTTGTAAGCTCTTAAAATATATTGAAAAGTATTTTAAAATGTATTGGTTCAGTGATTTAATATTCTTAGTTGAAGGTTTTTTTACATTATCTAAATATTTTAATAATGTTGAAGATTTTTATAAAGTTATTGTTTATTCTTGCATTTTATTTTGATAATTACTATTCCCTCCGTCCCAATTTAATTGTTACATTTTTTTTCCGCATCTAATCTATGAATTGTTTTTTTCAATATTTTATTATACAATGTCAAATAACTTATTAAACAAAAGGTGAATCAAAGAGTCTAGTTTCGAAAAATATCTTTTTCAAAAAACTTTAACAAACTTTTCTTAGTTAAAAATTGAGTCAAACAAAAGAACAAAATTCAAACGTCTCAATTAAAAAAAGGACTGAGGGAGTATTGTTTTCATAATAAAAAGGTAAGTTTTTGTATAAATATTATTATTGATATTATTTAAATTATTTCTTTTCATATTTGATAATTTTTGGATATTTTAGACTCGATTTAAAATTAGTATGTGTAACTTGGGATGGTTATTTAAAAAAAATACACATGTGATAAAGAATAATGACTCAAAAATAAAATTATAAAGTTAGAAATGTGTTCAACAAATTTTAGAAACCACAAAGGTCAATTTGAGTATTTTTCTAACAAATTCTGTTAAGTTTTAACGGATGTTAAGTTGCGGGTATAGATTTTTAACGTACTCATACTTTAGAGCCACTTTTGTAATAAAATTTTATTCAGGTATAAATTTACAATAAAATCAATACTTTAGATATATCTGATACAATTTACTCAATTCTATTGTATTAAAATTGAAAACCCAGTTGCAGCTATATTCATCTTTCATCCGGCCCAAAAAGAGAAGGCCATGTCTTTTTTTATTGTAGATGAACGGTACAAAAAAAACTTCCTTCCTTAGTATATATAAATAATATAATATACTTCCTCCGTCTTTAATTAATTTACGTAATTTTTTCTTGTTGCTATTTCACAATATTTCGATATCTATCATAATTCGCAATACAATTTTTCTAAAGTATATTTTTTTAAGAATTTTTTTTATTTCTTATTTTTATGAATATTTAAACTAAACATAACACAAAAATCAAATGCATCAATTAATTAAGGAAATAGAGTTTAATTCTATCCACCAATAATTGTTTTTTTTTTTTTTACGTTTTTATTTTTGTATCATCACCCTTTTATATAAACAAACATGTGGGCCCTGACTATTAATAGTATTTTTATAATAAACATGTGGTTTTTACTATCTATAAGAAAATTGAGTAGAATATAAAACTCTTCGCTAGTTTATAGGATAATAGTCGAGTAAATTGCATCATTTATACTTAAATTATAGTTCATGTTAAAAATTTATATCTCAATAAATTTTTATTGTAAAAGTAGTTCTAAAGTATGAGTACGTTGCAAATCTATACATGCGAGTTAACTTTTGTTAAAACTTAACGGAAATTATGATTAAAATACTCAAATTGATCCTTAAAATTTTTAAAATGTGTTAAACATCCCTCTAGCTTATAATTTTACTTTTTGAGTCATTATTTTTAATTACCTGTGTATTATTTTAAATAATTATCATGAATACAAATTATAGATTGAGTTTAAAATATAAAAAAATATCAAATGAAAACAAAAAAGTATAACTATATCAATAATAATATTTTAAAAAATTATATTTTTTATTACGAGAAAATAGTGATTATCAAAAGAAAAATGTAAGGATGAATAGTTATTTTTCTAAAAAATCTAAAATAGCTATTAAATTATTTAGGTAATATACAAATATTCCACAATGATAGATTGTTTTAGAAAATTAGTATTATTCATAAATTAGTATTATTCATTCTTACATTTTATTTTGATAATTACTATTTTTTGCAATAAAAAAGGTAAATTTAAGTACAAGTATTATTATTTGAAATTATTTTAAACACTTTTTTCATATTTGAGATTTTTTTTATATATATATTTTAGAATCAATCTATAATTGATATTATTGATTTGAAAATAGTTTTTGAAATATTACACACGTAATTAAGAATAATGGTTTAAAATATAAAATTATAAAGTATAGGGGTGTTCTATACATTTAAAAAACTCTAAGTGTCAATTTAAACATTTTAATTGGAATTTCTGTTAAGTTTTAACGGTGTTAAATCACAGGTATAGATTTATAACGTACTGATATTTTAGAGTCACTTTTGTAATAAAATTTTATTCGGATATAAATTTACAATACGAACTATAATTTCGATATAGATGGTACAATTTACTCATAAAAAAAAGGACGGTAAACGAACTTTCTTAAACTATTCTTTCGAAGTTTTAATAAAGTTACCTAAATCAAAATTGTTTGTTTAAGAAGGATCCTTGGAGTTGTGGATCCAAACCCCTCGTGCATGACTGTCTATTTTGGGTTCACAACATAACCCTCAATTCCCATCCCAAATCAAAATCAAACTTCGAGCAGAATTCGATTTCACTTGCCCAACAGATTCGAATCGTCTAAAGCTCTCCAAGGTTGCTTGATTCGTGTTTCTAAAGACTACATCTCTCTAATCTCGCCTCACTACTCATGCTCGATGGCTCGAGCAGTAGTCGGTTCGTGAAGGATGAATTGGATCAAAGTAAGGGTTTTGTTTGTTATTGAAACAGAAACACAGGCTGGTGTAATTTTTATAAAAAAAAATCTTTAAAGATGCATTTTCGGTTTATACAGATCAACACGATTCGAACCCGAAAAAATCGGATCGAGCTAACCCAATCCAAAATTTATTTAGAGGTGGGTTTGGTCTATGACTATGAGTCTCGGGGAAATTCGGGTTTAGATCGATCCGACCCGAAACCCGGTAATCCAACCGTATTACACCCCTAATTTATTCAAGCGCGATAATTTGGTTATACAAATACAATAGTCACCACACTAGGGGCCATTTAGTTGCCAATCTTAGTTCGAAGCCTAAAATGCTGAATTTATGTTAGTTCAAATGCCAATGGAGAAAAATACAAACTTGGACGGCATAATTGAGGCGAAAAAACGTAACAAAACAAAAACAAAAACAAAACAAAACAAAACAAAACAAAACAAAACAAAACAAAACAGTGTGCTGCGTCTGTGTCTAAGCTGAGGCTGGACCTTCCTTCACTTTCTTTCATCATCCGCGTCTCTCGCCGGCTTCTTCGTCCCAGATCTCACCGGAGACTGATCCTAGTGACTACTCTTCGCCCCGCCTCCACCAACTCTCAATTTCAGGTACTGATTACTTATAAACGATTTCTGAAATGTTTGCGCCTGATCTGTTCTTCCAGTTGTTTGTGAAATTTATGTTTTGAAGTGATGGGAGAAGTTTTCAAGGAATTAAATCTCTGATTACAACAACTTGAAGCTGAATTTTATAGATGTTTAGATGAGATTTTGTTTGATCAGTCTTACTTGGTCTGATCCGCGTTTACTTCGGTTTGTTCAAATTGACCGTCTCGTATAGTTCAATTGAATTCTTCTATGTGGGATTGTTGTTGGACCAATTCAACTGATGCTAAATCTTCGCTTGTCCTAGATACATGCATTTCTGTTGTTTTTGTTGTTGTTGTTGTTTTTTTTTTTTTTTTTCTTAAG
>JBBYHH010581610.1:0-10687 GCA_038382905.1 Daphne laureola
AATTACAGCGATAGGAAGCCAAGAGCTGCACAGGTTGACTCTGGGAGCATAATCCCAGGATTGACGCAAGAGCAAATTTCCAAGTTGATCGAGTACTTAGGACGAGAGACAAAGACGTCAAAAAGTGTCAAACCTAGTAGCTCAAAAGTCAACATGACTGGTAAGGGAATATTATCTAAATCATGGATAATTGATTCAGGAGCTACAGAACACATTACATGTGGAGATATTATCCTTGAAAAGGAAAGCAAAAGAAATTTACAACCAGTCCAGATCCCAAATGTGCAGAGCATACCTGTTCAGAGTATTGGTAGCTTGAGTTTACCTAATGGAACGCACATAGAGCATGTGCTTAACATTCCAGATTTTAAGTGCAATCTCCTTTTAGTTAGCCGACTCACAAAGGATTTAAACTGTGCACTGACTTTTGTTACGGATTTTTGCATAATCCAGGACTTACCTACGAGGAACCTGATTGAAGTGGGTAGGCAATGTGATGGCTTGTATCTTCTCGAACCAGTCCAACATAAAGGAGCAGCTATGGCAGTTCACGGGATAAGCAAATAAGAAATTTGGCATTACAGACTTGGGCATGCATCTGTAGAGAAAGTCAATAAAATCAGGCTTTGCAGTTCAGATGTTACATGTGGTAGTATTGAGTTTTGTGATCCTTGCCTGAGAGCTAAACAAACCAGATTGCCTTTTCCTGATAGTTCAATAAAATCTGTTGCCCCTTTTGATTTAATTCATTGTGATGTTTGGGGAGGATACAAAATTGCCTCTACTACTGGAGCACATTATTTCTTAACAATATTAGATGATTACAGTCGAGGAGTATGGCTCTACTTGATGAAAAAAATATATGATGTGGGTCATTACCTACCCATGTTCCTAAACATGATAGAAACACAATTTGATCGAAGAGTAAAAAAGATCCGAGCTGATAATGGCAAGGAATTTCAGTCGACGAGTATGATGCAGTGTTACCAGGACAAGAGAATTCTCTTATAGACCACTTGCGCATATACACCACAACAAAATGGTGTTGCGGAGAGAAAACATCGACATATACTTGAAATGGCGAGAGCATTAAGGTTTCACTCGCATCTGCCAACAAGCTTTTGGGGAGAATGCGTGCTTACTGCAGCCTACATTATAAACAGGTTACCTTCCAAGGTTATTGCGAATAATAGATCGTATGAAATTCTTTTTGGAGATACACCAAATTACAATCACCTAAGGGTCTTTGGCAGACTTGTTTACGTACATGAGAAGGTGAGAGATGACAAGCTCAGTGAAAGAGGCAAAGCTTGTATTTTTATCGGATATCCTAACAGACAACAAGGATATCGAGTCTGTGACATGAAGATAGGAAAAGTCTTCACTTCTAGAGATGTGATATTTTTCGAGGATAAATTTCCATTCAAAGAGGAATCACATAGCACGGAAGAAACCAAACCTCTAAAGATACAAAATGTGCTAGATGATAAGGAATTTCATCAGGAAACTAGTCAGCCTGCAAATAGAGAGCTAAATGAAATTTATATTGAACAGAATATGGAGGAACTAGATGTCGAGTCGGTACCTGAAGTTAGGCATAGACAACGCATCAGAATACAACCAAAACACTTGGAGGATTATGAAGTCGATCTACCGCCATCCATCTCATCATCATCCATTTCCACATCACATGTTACCCCTCTTTCAGGCAACTCAACGGTACATCCTCTATCTCACTATGTTTCATATAATAAATTTTCACCTTCACATCAGGCTTTCCTACCAGCCATTACCACACATGAGGAGCCGAAGACTTTCTCGCAGGCATCCAAACATGAATGTTGGCAAGAAGCCATGAAGAAAGAAATAGAGGCTTTAGAGAAAAATGAGACTTGGACCCTCGAATTGCTTCCAGCTGACAAAAAGGTATTGACTCCAAATGGGTGTATAAAATCAAATACAAACCAAATGGAGAGATTGAACGATACAAAGCGCGCCTTGTGGTGAAAGGATTCACACAAGTGGAAGGGATTGACTTTCATGAGACATTTGCACCGGTTCCTAAGATCATGACTGTGATAAGTTTATTGGCCATAACAGAAAAGAAAAACTGGGAAGTACATCAACTTGACATGAACAACGCCTTTCTCCACGGCGATCTAGAAGAAGAAATTTACATGCGAGTGCCACAAGGATTTTCAAGAAAGGGTGAGACAAGGGTGTGCAGATTAAGAAAATCGTTGTATGGGTTGCGGTAAGCTTCACGGAACTGCTATCATAAATTGGCAGCAACTCTCTTAACAACAGGCTTTCGTCCATCAAAGGTAGATCCTTCATTGTTTCTATACAATGAGGGGGAGAATTTTGTTACAGTCCTTATATATGTAGATGACGTAATCTTGGCAGGCAACAATAATGATAAACTCCAGAAGACCAAACAACATTTGGAAACAAATTTCAGCATCAAAGACTTAGGGCCTCTTAAGTACTTTCTTGGGGTCGAAGTGGCCAGATAAATGCAAGGGATAGAACTAAGCCAACAAAAGTATACGATGGACATCTTGAAAGAAATAGGGATGATAGGTTGTTGGCCAAGCGCATTCCCAATGGAGCAAAATTGCAAGTTAGGGATAGATATGGATGAGCTGGTTGTGGATGAATCCCGATATAGGAGAATTGTGGGGCGATTGTTATACTTAACTGTGACCAGGCCGGATATCATGTTTGCAGTACAGATGCTGAGTCAATTTGTTGCTTCTCCTCGAAAATCACATATGAATGCTGTTGAGCGCGTACTTCGCTACTTGAAAGGGTCACTTGGTCAAGGCATATTGATGTCTGCTGATGGAGGACTTGAGTTAACTGCATATAGTGATGCTGATTGGGGAGGTTGTAAGAATACAAGACACTCATGAACCGACTATTTTCTCAGTTTGCGTGGTTCACCCATCTCATGGAAGATGAAGAAACAAACTGTCGTGGTAAAATCTTCGACGGAAGCAGAATATCGGACACTCGCTACTACATGTAAAGAAATTATATGGCTGTGATGGTTGTTAATGGAATTGCAGGCACCTTAAGAGAAGCCAACTAGCTTGTTTTGTGATAACCAAGCAGCGTTGCACATTGTAACAAATCATGTCTTTCATGAAAGAACAAAACATGTGAAAATTGATTGCTACTTTGTCCGTGAACGAATAGAGTCAAGGGAAATAGCAGTTAATTTTTTTTGGACCAAATATCAGCTAGCAGACTTGTTTACTAAAGCACTTGGAAAGGAGCATCTTGAGACACTATTATGCAAGTTAGGCATTATCAATCTTCATGCGCCAACTTGAGGGGGAGTATTAGAGTGTAAGTATAGTACTTAAACTCTAGCTGTGTTAGTAATCCTAGTTTAACTTGTATTCCTATTTCTAGTTAGAGTAGGCTTGGTTCTGCTGTATATATTGTCTATATCTCTCAATGAAAGATATACGGTGGATTCACCAACAAACTCTAGAATTCTTCAGGGAGAGAGAGAAAATAAGTGGGTAAGGGATTTGGATCGCATGTGAGAGGGTGAGATTGTATGGGTAATGTGGTAATTTAATATGTGAAAAGTTACTAAAAAGACAAACGTTTCAAAAATTTAGAGACAACTCAAAAAGAAAAGTGTTTAAAAATTTTTAGGACGTTAGGAGTAATAACTAATTAATGACCCGAATTTCAGGTCGACAACGCCTGTTGGGAACTCTACTGCCTCGAACATGGAATCCAAGTATAGATCTATTATTCCTTTTGTCTTTTTGTTTTTGATTTTGTGTATTTCTTTTAGATCTAGGTATAGCTCTCTGCTTCCATGTAAGTATGATCCCTTTCCAAATAGCATCGACAAGTTTAAAGCTTCCACATATTTATTCTTTTGGCTATTTTTGAGTCGAATCTGTGACAGGCTGTCGTACCTTTCACCATCATTCTTGTTTCTGCCATTCATGTTTGTTCGTGGGTATTCTAATTTGGGGTTTTAATTTGTGTGGATTTTAGAGGTCATGAAAGGGTTGTTGGCTAAGAAGCATGGAAAGGTGAAGAGGAAGAAGATGAGTCAGCAAGATGATGATTTTCCCCCTTTTTTTCCATTCATTTTTCAGATTTCTTTCCTTTTTTCTTGTTCATTTTTCAGATCTGGTTGCTTTCATGTTTATCTGGTTGGAGCAATTTTATATCTGGTGTCTAACAACTCTTCCAGGACTGACCCATCAGCATCCGCAAACAATTCCTTTTCACTTCCCGATCGAGCTTGGCCCATGATCGACCCACCATCTCCGTTCCTTCAATGTTTGCAACTCTGCTCACTCCGCAATGACGGGTGAATTTGGGAGTTGAGAGGCTTCGAGTTGTAGAATGAAGGGTGGGAGTAGAAGAGCGGTCGCATGTCGGCGAATCCAATGGAGCCGGTCCCTCTCATTACTGCCCTCTTTCTTTTTCTTTTCTGATGAAATCCATGTTTCAATTCAACCAAATTGAACGAGCTGGTCCTTCAGAGCGATGCTGAGTTGTATAACACGTCACCTTAATCATACCCCGTCACTGGACACCACATTTAAAAAAAAAATAACACGTCATAGCACCTTAATCGAATATGCTCGAATATTCTCGCTGTTAGTCAAAGTAAGGAAAAAATGGATAAAAAAAAAAAACAATTCCAATAGCAATATTGGACAGGAAAACTAAAAATAGTTACAAAAACAAACAATTTTTTTAAATAATTCCAAAAATGGTTTTTTTTACTAAATGTTGATGGCAAAGATGGACATTTTCCCGAGAAATATAGTCCATCCAACTTGTGAATCAATCTTATCCAAGATGATGATATTCTTGAATTTTTTGGGTAAGTGATTCCCAAGCAAAACGAGGGGAATCTCACTTCACCGGGTGAATCCTCTTCAATTGTCTATCTCAACTCGACAAAATCAGTCTTAATCTCCATAACAGAACCTCACCCTTTTCCGAAAAGTTCACCCTCGCCATCAACATCGCCTACCACGCAATTCTTCGACCTCCTCTGTTTGATCCGCCATTAAGACAATCATCCTTAACCTTAATTATCAGATCCTCTCCGGGCAGGCGTTCTCCATCTGTCCCCTCCCACTCCCAACCAACGCTTCTAGATCTGCTCAATGGTACTGTGTTGGACCGTATCACGCTCTCTGTTATGACAAAGCTAGATATGTAACGAGTAGTGATGTTGGAAGATATGATTCTGGGTAGAGTAGCTAGCACTAGAGATGGGTATCATGAAGGTGAACAGAGAAGGAAGGACTGAGCATCGATTGACGAGCGACTTGTTGGCTGAGTTACGGTGCGTGACGAGCAGGAGTGTGGCCTGTTGGAGACGAAGCATCTAATTGGTTTATTTTCTTCTCGTTTTTACTATGTTCTTGTTTAGTCTGGGGAGTTATAAGTAATTTTTTTTTTTTGTAACCAAACAAAGGAATCTTATATAGGTATTGTTTTCCCACTTAATAAAATTCCCACGAAATATTCCCCTCCATTACTCATTTCTTGTACCAATCAGGTCCTAAAGAGTTTGAAATGCAACACTGTTAGATCTTCTCTGTGTGAGTCTCAATCTATATGCTATACACGTTTTTTTTTTTTGTCTTTATTTTTTCCCTTTCTTTTTTCTAGTGTTTCTTTCTCCCTCCTTGCCTTCTCATTTCATCTCATAAAATGATGAATAACTAGCATGTCCACTTGTTCTCTCTCTCTTGTTTATTTTTTTGGTAATCGTTTTATCTATTTTTTCTTATTTTAGTTTTGATTTTTTTTCATCTTCTTTGTGTAGATTTTTATCGCAAATTTCAATTATTTAAAAATTAATGTGATATTTGTGAAATAAAAATTGATAAATTGTGTGTTCTTTGTACATATTATATTTATTGTTACTTGAGTATTCTTTGTCTAAATTTTTTATGATTTTTTTTAATTATTTTTCCAATTGATGTGGTAAGCGCATTGTATGTATTGTTACTTGAGTTTTTTTTTTGTATAAATTTTTATGAATAAACTTTAATTATTGAAAAGTAAATTGGTATTTGTAAGAGAAAAAATGGTTCATTCTATATTCTTTATGTAACGTATATTGTTATTAAAAACTATTCCTTTTTTCTCTCTCTTGATTTCTTGAGTGTATTTTATTTATTAATGTTACAAACTTTATTAACAAACTTTAATTATTGAAAATTTGATGTGGTATACATGAGATAAAAAAAAGAAGATAAATTGTGTATCTTTAACGTAATTTATTTATTATTACTTAAGTGTTCTTTGTGCAAAATATATTGATGAACGAAATTCAATTATTAGAAAATGTAATATTATCGCTTCAAATTTTAAATTTACTTAAGAGTTTAGCGCCTATTGTTGGTTCTCCGGCGTTGGAGATTTTGTCAGTGAGGCAAGTTTCAGTGTTCGGTGATCGCCGGTACATGGGAAATGGCGTTGCGCGACGACAGAAGGAGTCGAATGGATGAATTGGAGGCATCATGGAAGCGACTAACGTTGACAAAACAAGAGGTTGTTGATCTGGATGAAACGACAAAGCAAGGGGACGAAGTATCAATTCACAAATTTCACCTAGTGCGCATGCTGTTAGAATTTTTTATATGTGGGTTACATTAATTGTCCAATTTTATCTAATCAGATTAAGAATTAAATTGGTTAAATAAAACATACAAATGGGCCCATATGATAATTGATCTATTTACGGGCATGTAACTCCAATTTGATAATAGATGTGGGTTTATTAAGTGTGGGCCAATAGAGTGCTAGGTCTCTCTCTTAGCCATAACGTCATTAGGGAAAACTTTTTCTCCACAGAGGAAAAATTCTCCACCCATTCGGAGTTGTGATGATTGGAATAAGGGAGAAGACCTAACTTCATCATTCTTGATTCCGTTGTGTTAGGATAAAGCCTAAATCAGGTTAGGTTTTCATTTATTCCATGTTAATTGTGTTCTATGCTCTCATGTATGATCTTGTAGCTATTAAAATTAAATTAACATGTGGTATCAGAGCACGTTACATGATCATATTACATGATTATAGAATACATGTTGGATTTAATTGGATTTAGTTTTCTAATTGAGTTAATTGTTTCTTTATCGGATGATTTTTTGGGTTAATTGTTAATATGTCCGATTACTAGTATTATTTCTATCGGGCATAGAAAAACAAAAATGACATAGCATCTGAATTGGAAAAATTGAATTCATAGATAATTGAGCCATGTTTCGATGCATACTTGTTACTGTTTCTTAGTTTCATCTGTTTTATTTGTTTAATAAAACAAGTTATTAGAGATTTTAGAAATGTTTCAAGATTTGTAAGAGGAATTGTTGTGGTTGAAACAATGAAACCGTAACAACCCAGTAGACTAATTGCTAGTCTATGTTTACACCATACTGTCTTCCTCGATGCCGGCACAAAGCTGACAACGGTGGGCATTTGGATACGCGCCGAGGTGGCAACGTGGAGAGGCTACCTGACCGCGCGATCGATTGGAACGCCGGAGCTGGATCGACTATGCGCTGGTGGCGGTGACGTCAGGACGGACGGGTCTGGGTGGTTGGACGATGGTGGTGCGCTAACCGGATGGGTTGAAACGTTTAAGGCATTGCCGGACCGGAGATAAGCTGGCGACGGCGCTGCAGAGAACCATCGGGTTTTGTCTCTATGCAAGAGAAGAAGGATTTAGGGTTTTCTGGGTTAATCCCTCTTTAGTCCCTAAACCTTTTTCTCCTTTCATGGAAAGAGCAATGTCGAGAGGGTGAAGAAAGGGAGGCCATGGACTTTCGAGAACCATATCCTGCTTTTGAAGGATATGCGTTTGCTCGAACAACCGGGGCGAGCAATCTTGGATAGGACGGTGATGTGGGCTCGGTTATATGACTTTCTGGTGAGTGCTTGGAAAGAAGATGCGATATGTAGGCAAGCTCGACATGGAGAAGAGGTGAAACAAATTGGGTACAAATAATCGGGATCAGTTGGAGGAAGAGCTGTGCACATATAGATTAAATTCCTATTGTCTGACTCGCTAGTGAGGGGTGTTCTGTTGAAGACAAATGCATAGAAGCGTATGCTTATACAATTCAAGTACGAGCACCTCCCACATTTTTGCTACCGATGCAGAAGATTGGGGCATGTGCATGAAACTGTCTTTGATGATGACGAGGAAGAACCACTGGAATATGGAGACTTTATGAGAGCCTCACCGGAGAAGAGTCGAGGGCGATGAGTTTCAAGAGAGAAATATGGTAAAGAAAAGGGGGTAGACCGTGGGTTCATACAGAGGAACAAAGGTACAAGTTCTAGTCAACAGAATGTAACAACAGGCAAGTTGAAAGTATGCCGAAAGCTACAGATGTACGTATCAAATAAAGAAGGGTTTGATGACTTAGGAAGGAACACTGAGATGGCCATAACCGAGGGGCAAAGGGAGATGAAGGAGGGGCTGGATACAGGTTTGAAAGTGGGTGGTAGGGAGAGGGAGAAGACACCACAGTCGATGGCTAGCTTAGAAAATATATCCGATGAGATATCTGTTTCTAATGATTTTATTGGGGGAAAAAAGGTGGAGGACACTGGCAAGCTACATGATGGGATACATGGGGCAGACGTGAAGAGTGTGACAACGGATGAAGCAGTTCAACCGATAAAAAAGAGATATGAGGGAAAAACTTATGAGACACTATGTAATGGTGAAGGGGCCGGAAGTGGAGGAGAAGGACAAGGGAGGAAGGTAGCGGGTAAGGAGGGGCAGAGGCGCGTGGTAGAAGGACGAAGAGAATGCAGATGGATGAGATGGATATCCATACAGTAGAAAAGAGAACAAAGCTGGCAAAAAATTTCTGGGATGCTTCTAAGGATGTATATATGGCGGTGAACCTTGTAAGACAGGGCCACCAGGAGTAATGATTTGTCTCTTTCAGAAGTGTTATGGCTTGAGGGCGCCAAAGGCAACTCGGAATTTGAAGTCCCTCTCCCAACAGGTAAAGCCGCAGGTGGTGTTTCTTAGTGGAACTCACTTATCTGTTAGGGACATGGAGCGGATCAAACAACATCTCAAGTTTAAACATATGTTTGTGGTGCCAAGTACTGGCGAGATGGTATTGTCGGGTGAATTAGCTTTTCTCTAGAAGAAAGACGTCTCCGCAAGCCTTGGAAGATTTCCAAATTATCATATTGATATAGAGATAGCTATCACGGGTGTGGATCAACTCTTCCATTTAACAAGTTTTTACAGTGATCCGATTGTAAACCAACGCCACAGGGGATGAGAAGTGATGATGAAACAGGTGAAGACAAAAGTGGCATTAACATGGGTGTGTGCAGGTGATTTTAACAAGATTTTATATGCTCATGAGAAATGGGGTGGGGTGGACAGAAATGAGCAACAAATGAAGGGTTTCAGAGAGGCGTTAGAGTTCCGTGAATTGAAGGACATGGGTTATCAGGGACCGGACTTCACATGGGCGGGTATGCAAGCAAGAGTAAAGGTGAGATGTAGGATAGATAGAGTTTTTACAGACCATGCTTAGCAGGAAATATTCCCTAGATTGGTGGTGATCGTGAGGAACGGTCCATTGTCGGACCACTGTGTGGTGCTCTTGTATTGCAAGACAGGAGATATGGTTAACAAAGGTGAAAAGCCCTTTCAATTCGAGTCAATGTGGTTAAGGCACCTTGAGTTGATAGATGCAGTTTCTGAGCAATAGAGTAGCGATGATTTGGGATTATATCCTATAGTTATTCAACGGACTCAAAACATTAGAGATGGTCTGAGCAGGTGGAACAATGATGTTTTTGGTCATATGGAAAAAAGAAGAACATGAGATTACAACATGTATCATGCTTGCCACCTACAGACGCGTAATATGAGGAAATGAAGAAGCTAAAAGACGATCTGTGTAAGATGGATACAAGGAAAGAGATAATGTGAAAGTATAGATCAAGGCTTGAGTGGTTGCATACAGGTGATAATAACACAAAAGGTTTTCACTCCTATGCTTAATGAACAAAATTACGCAGCTACAAGATGAACATGGGATATGGTTTGAGGAGGAAGGGGATATTGCAACAGCAGTAAATGACTATTTTTGCAATCTATTTTCATCATCAAACCCGTTAGAAGAGGATGAGATCTATAGCTTGTTTAATCGACGAATTCCGCATGATATGATGATAACAACCTTCTCCTAGCTATGTACTAGCATGGATAACAAGATTTGATAATTGGCGGAAGTGATGTTTCCTAACTTGAAGAAATACTACTATAGAGATAGAGATTTCTTCAAGTAATGGAAGGTGATGAAGAATGAACTGTAGGTGTTTGTAGTGCCCAAAATCTATCCAACTTATATTGGTGTGTATTAGTTTTTGGAACACTAACATAATTATTTAATTAAAGAGGCATTGTTCAGATTATTATTGTTGTCTTTGCTTTTGCGTTAATAAAAAACAAAATAATAATATAACCTTGGAACATACGATGTTCCTAAATGACCCTAGTCAAGTGTTACAAAGAATAACAGGTGTGAGACTAGCATAAGGGTAGGTTCACGTTGGATGTGGAATCTAACTTATGATTACATAAGGTAGTTGTAATGGTCCGACCCACTTGGTAGAACTTAAATAATCGTGACAT
>JBBYHH010581721.1:0-10687 GCA_038382905.1 Daphne laureola
AAGTGGCTGGTTTGCCCTTCCCTCCGACATTACTTTCTCTATCATCATCTCAAAGGACAAGCACTTCAACTGGGATAAACTATGCATCAACACCAGCTGGAATTTTACCGAGCACTGGAAAAATTGTTGTAAGACATGCTCATATAAACTAAGAAAAAAACAAAAGGAAATTTTTTTAATGAATAATTAGCATTGTGTATGACATCTTTTAAATTTTTGTGTTTTCTAGGGTAATATATTAAGCATGGGTGAGCAAATTGATCTATTTGAGAATTCAACACTAACAGATCTAAAGGCTGAATTCAAAGGCGATGATAAGCTCCTTTCCGAGCATCTTTCAAGATCACTATTTTTTGTTCATGTTGGATCCAATGATCTAGGACCAGCTTACGAAATTGGCCCTTAAAAGAATATTTCTTTTTCCCAATATACAAATATAGTCTTGGACACATTCTCTAAACAATTACAGGTATTGCATGCTATATTGTTTATATAAGGGCATTTCATTTTAAATTTAGTGGTCTATATTTTTGTCTTTAAAAAAAAATGGTGTGTAATGATTTTTTGTGTGATTTTCGGAGATTGTATGGACTTGGTGCACGAAAGATTATAGTGCACAATTCATATCCGGTAGGTTGTGAACCGTATATACTACATAGTTTTAAAATTACAACAGGTTGTTACAATCCATTAAACAAAAGGATTGATCAATACAACAAGTTGCTCTCTGATTTGTTGTCCAAGTTACGTGCTACCCTCAAAGGCTCACGGTTTGCGGTTGCAGATCTTTACAAGATCTTTGATGAAGCTTTCCATACCCCAACTCTTTATGGTCAGACTTTAATTTTAGAATCAACTATACAGTTTTTATTTTAAAAATAAGAATATTTATTTGGTTAACTCATTTGTTTGTTCATATCTAACTTTGCAGGATTTAAGGACATAAAAAATTCTTGTTGCACCATTAATGACTGGACTAATGCTCCTTTCTATATCAAGGACTCGAAGCCTTGTGCTAATCAAAATGAGTATGTGTTCTTTGATGCATTTCATCCGACGGAAAGCTTTAACTTCTTATGGATGAAACGTAAGCTTTAACTTCTTATGGATGAAACGTTTACTCCAACATCCTTCTATTTGTAAACTAGAGACATTGACTCAGCTTTGGCAAACGTAATTAATTAGCCTAATTAGAGGAGAAATTCTTGAACATAATAAATATAATATAAGTAATTGTCATTAATAAGATTTAATGAAATTTTGTTGCAACTTTGCAAGCTTGATCAATTTCCCTCGTTTGTCCATCATCTTCCTCATTTCTACGTTTTATAATGAGCATGAAATACTTTTGAATTGGTTGGTTGCTCCTTAATTTGAACGAATCAACCATTCATGTTATTAACCAGTCCAAACCATCCGTTTAACTTTTTTTATTATAGTGATTGTTCAAAGGACTATGGTTTCTACCAACCGGGTATTCCTTGGTTGGTTTATTTTCTTTGGTTTGATGGGTTCTAAAATAGTTTTGTTTTTATCTATAATTTATTCTCAAACTTGTAAAGTTTTTATATTTCTTGTATCTTTCCATCTCTACTTTTAAAAAAGTGTAAATTTACCCATAGTCTTTTAAGGTACATGATTGTCGTACGTCGGTTCTATTTTAAGATTTTTTTTTTTATCATTTTCGTGTGTTATGTTACAATTGTGTGTACCGTTAGTGCTTCCATTAAATTTTCTGTTAGAATCTCCATTAAACCAAGAAATTTATGAATTGTCTAGATCAAATATTCAATTTAACATCAGTTGCTAAACAAAACTACAAACAAACCATAAATAGTTCCAAAAATTTGAATTCCCACCCAGTCTCACCCGTCCCACCAAGCACTTACCCTCCTACCCCTCACCGATATAGCCATATTCATGATTAGTAGAGAAGACCGAAGACAACACCTTCAACGGACCATTTGAACTTGGTTCCATGGTATGAGGCCAATAGAGACTCTCTCACTAATCGAATCTAGGAATGAGAAACAGAACACCACTGA
Organism: Daphne laureola; assembly: GCA_038382905.1. Lineage (NCBI taxonomy): Eukaryota > Viridiplantae > Streptophyta > Magnoliopsida > Malvales > Thymelaeaceae > Daphne > Daphne laureola. The sequence goes on from JBBYHH010581721.1 coordinate 2,046, forward strand.
GTTGAAGAATTCTGTTGTGGCGAGCTAGACCCTTTTCTACAGCTACACTTCGTTAGACTCTTCAAACAAATTGCCCAAATTTCTAGACTTGAAAGGAGCCCCAGTGCCGGTCGCGAGATTAACATATTGTGAAGTGATACGAGAGCCCACCATCGTTGGTCACCTTGACAATGATCCCTAGACCCCTACGATCGCTTCCATCCGTAAAAAGAAACTGATGCTAAAATTAATGTTGTTGCCTGGCTCATTATCGACAACATGGCTAGATCGATAAGAGTGGGGAGGATTGGGCCTGGGTGGGTTGAGAAGGGTGAGGGTGGGTTTGTGAACTTTGCAACTATTTATTGTTCATTTGTAACCTCTTAAAGAGATTGAGATTAAATTGAATATTGAATCTTGATATTTTCATAAGTTTCCCACTTTAATGGTGATTTGACAGAAAATTTAATGGAAGACTAACCTTGAACAAACTGTAGTTTGAGGGACAAAAGTGATACAAAATTGTTAAATACGACTCAAATAGGACAATTGTGTAACTTAAGGGATTAAGAATGAAGTTTTCTCTTTTAACAAACTCTACTTGTGATGGGTTTTACCAATTTATCACTTATATTAACATAAGGTGAATTTTTTATAGTTTAGACTTAATTAACTACTGGGAAACTGTGCTAATCTATTATTATTATTATTATTGATATGGATAGCCCAAACGGCCCACCTTAAACCCACCATACAACGAGGCACCTGCCTACTGAACAACTTCGTCTCCAATTAGCCTCGTTGGAGGCACCTCCAATAGACACATTTAGGGGAGCAACAACCGCCGCCCATATTTAACTCGCTCGGATGTCAAACACATCCTCAACGCCTATAACGGCTCTCCCAAGATTCAGCCATCATAAAGGCTCAAATTCCATGGATCACATCTTTCTTAAACGGTTTGATACCATCCTATATATTGGGTGGTACCTACCACACAAATGGTAAATACTACACACCCCCACCTTCCGGCTCTTGTTTGCCTGAATCTCTCTCTGTGTATCTTGCAGGTCGTGGTTCATCATATTATGGCTACTCTGGATTGCTGATTTATAGGTTCATATCAATTTGGCGCCATTTTCCAGAAATGAAACCATGATCACATTTCTTTTCTTTTTTTCCAACAACCCAGGAACTGCACCAATGGCAAGAACAAAGAAGAACAACATCAACTATACCAACAACGAAAATGTCCAAGTGGAGGATGCTAAATCCAGTTCAGAATCCCCAACACCACCCTTACTGCCGACTAATGGTGACCAAAACAGGCAAACCCCTCTGCCACCTCTCATCAACCAAGAAGGTGTATGAATTCCTCCAATTGGCACAAGTGGCGCGGCGCTGCCAACCACAATCATCGACCCAACTTAGATTTAGCTAATTCAATCCAATATCCTCCGGGATATGCAGGCTCTCATGGTACAAACCATCAGAGCTGAAATCACCAACCCTTAAGGCGTTCCACCCGCTGACAACGAGGGACAATTCAACAACAATGGCCGGACAGAAAACTCCGTCATTGGAAACTTTAATGTTGATGACCTCCTTCGACGGATGAATCTAGTCGAGGCATAAGTAAAAACTCCAAATCAGGCCTTCAACGACATCGAGGTCCTACTGACACAACCCTTCACCAAGGACATCATTGCGGTGAAAGCCCCTGAGGGTTTCCGTATGCCAACAATGGGCGGTTACGATGGCCTCTCAGATCTCATCGATCACCTTAGACGTGTTGTGTACCAAATGATGATGGCTCGAGACAATGACGCCATTCTCTGTAAAGCATTCAGCTCCACTCTCAAGGGAGCAGTCTCTACATGGTTTGGCACGCTACGCAACCAGTGCTTTAAGTGCTTCAAAGACCTCGTCACAGCTTTTCTCCGAAACTTCATGGGATCTAGACCACCCCCTAAGACGGTCACTCACCTACTCAAGGTGCGGCACCAAAAGAAGAGTCCCTCAGAGACTATGTAAAATGTTTCCAATCTGAGGTTGTCCAGGTCCAAGGACTATCCATGGATATGCAACTCCTCGCCATCACCCAAGGCCTGTAGTGCGACTATCGCCTCGCATACAACATCAACAAGAACCCCGTCACCTTAATGGGTGAGTTCATGGACCGAGCAACAAGGTTCATGAACTCCAAAGAAATCAACCGACCGACCCACCATCCCACCTCCGCTACCGCGGACAAGCACCGTAGATACGATAAAGGATCTGCCCCCACCAAATACTCATCCTCGGGGGCCTTGCCAATAGGAACTGACCCTCACCCACCCTTTCGGGATACTCGCACCAGCATCCTCCTAATGTTGGGAAAACAAATCAAAGTGCCTCGTGTTGATTTTAGATCTTCCTAGAATCTCTTTTCATGCACAAAAGTTCACCAATTTTCACTTTAGTCACGGATTACATAGCATGTTGTCTTTTGATTTAATCATGCATCTTTCTTGCATTCAAGTAGAGCAGAAGAACAACATATATGAGTATAAATGAGAGGGATGACATGCATACCTTTCCCCTAGACAAACAGCTTAAGGATTACAAATCCTTGCTTCTAGAAAACGTATGCTCCTTCATGATGTTGGCCGAATTCTCCCTTTGCTTCCTTCAATGGTATTGGAACCTTTTCTTCAATGGAGAGGACTGACTTAAAGGTATGTCAAAGGTTTGGATATGTGGAAGGAACACACCAAAGATCCACCCAAAATGCTCCTAAGAAGTGCTACTAATTTCATCCAAAATGAAGAGAGGAAGAAGATGATGAAGAAGAAACAAAGAACAAATCTTATGTAAAAATGGTAGTATGAGGTCGACCGCTCCTCCCATATATTTATAGATGGGGAGGAGAGAGTTAAGGGTGGTTGTAACTTCCCTCTACGCCAAAAAGTTGCACCCTTTTAGCCTAGGGAAGTTACTTCCTCCCTAGTACACTAATAAGGCCTCCTACACTTGGTAACTACCCCTATTAGTGAAATGGTGCCTTCTTGGGAGGCACATCTTCACCTTAATCAGCCCCTTAAGGCCGGCCATGAGGTAGTTATCACCCTATGGGTGTGCCTCATGTGGCAGGGTGCATACACCCTGCACTTTGACATGTCATTTTACCAAAGTACTCATACTTTTACTAAAAGGATGTCATTAGGTGTTATAACTAATGAAACATGATGAAATGTCACAAAGACATTCCAAATGATCATTAGACATATGATTGAGCTTCTTTAAGCTCACATTGAGCTGAAAGTCACTTCTTCATCAAGACTAGCTCACTTAAGCTGAAGTTAGCTACTACTAGCTAACTTGAGCTGGAGACTCAAGTTAGTTACTTGTGAACTAACTTGAGCTAGTGTGAGCTAATGTTAGATACTCCTAGATAGTGTGAGCTAATGTTAGATACTCCTAGCTAACATGAGTTGGGGTTAGCTACTTCTAGGTAACTTGAGCTAAAGTTAGCTACTTCTAGCTAACTTGAGCTAGAGTGGAGCTGAGTATAGCTATTTCTAGCTATAGTGAGCTGACAATGAGCTGGATTTAGCTACTTCTAGCTAAGATGAGCCAATGCCAAGCTACTCTCAGCTCCTGTGAGCTAGAGTGAGCTGACTTGAGCTAAGTCTAGCTACTTCTAGCTAGAATTGAGGTAAGTGGAGCTACTTTTAGCTACCCTTGATCTGTTATGAGCTGAGTTTAGCTACTTCTAGCTAAACTGACCTGAGATGAGCTAAGGGAAACTACTTCTAGTTACCCTTAAACTATTGTTAGGTAAGCCCATCTACTTCTAGCTGGGATGAGCCTAGGTGAGCTATATATAGCTTCATATGGCCTCAAACTTAGCTCCATAAGCTCAAGTACTATCTCAAAAGCTCTTGGAGCGACCATAATTCCAACATCAAGGCCATCATCAATATGACAAAGAAGATAGTGAAGATGAAGGTGCTCTCATTGCAAGAAAATTCAGGAAGTATTTCAAATCCAAGAGCGGAGATACTAACAGAGAAAAGAAAGATGGAAGAAACTCCTCAAATGTGCCAATCTGATACAAATGCAATGAAAGAGGACACATAGCCCCAAACTGTCCATAACTTGAAGAAGAAGAAGAAGAAGAAGAAGAAGAAGAAGAAGAAGAAGAAGAAGAAGGATAGCAAACCATTCAAGAAGAAAGTTGGACACAAGATGATGGGTGTTTGGAGTGGCAGATGAGTCATCATCAAATGAAGAGAATGAAGCAAATATTTTCTTCATAGCACAAGAAGATGATGAGGTATCCATATACTTAACCTCAAATTCATCAAGTACATATAGCTACTATCAAATCATTGATGACCATGAAGATGATGCAAGTAAACTCTCTTAAATCTATCAAGAGTATGAGTCTTTAGTTTCTAGATTAAAATCTGAAAAGAATAGTCTACTAAAATAAGTGGTAAGTTTAAAGGCTAAAAATGAAAAGCTTTCAACTAATTTGAAAATGCTTGCTGGTAGTGAAAAGAACTTAGATCTACTATTAGGAAAGCAAAGAATTGCTTCTCACAAAATAGGTCTTGGTTATCACATAGAAAGAAAGAAAGAAATTTTGAAAACCAAGTTTTCAAAAATCACATTTGTCACTTGACAGGTCTGTCATAGGAAAGGTCATTCCTCACTTGATTGTCTGTTTTGGAACAAAAAAGTTATAAGAGGAATTCTTCAAGTTTGGGTTATCAAAGCGATACCAGACAAAGGAAGACCCAAAGTTTGGGTTCCCAAAGCAAGTTAAACTACTCTTCAAAAAGAAGAGAGCAGGAAGGGAGAAGGAGACTCAAGTAGGATCTGAGTCATTAGTTGTTTCTTAAAAAAGTAACAACTTACCTTCATTCTTGATTACTAGTATTTATTTCATTTAGATACTATGCCACTAACCATGAGAACGAGAAAGGACTTGTCTGTTTATTTTGCAGGCATATTGAATGAACACATACTACCTATCAATGCGTTGATGGGAAGTCACAAAGAGTTATTCATCAAAGAACAGGAAAATTACAGCATTGCAAAGCATGTAAAGATTGATCTCACATGTTCAATATGGAAAATCAATCACTGGGGAATCGAAAAGTTTGTTGCCGATGGCTTGCTTAGCAACTAAAACCTTCACTGTAAGTAATTTATCTGCATTACATGAATGGATATCAAAATTGTGTATTATGGAAATTAATTTCATAAGTATACAATTTGTCATGTCCAAATTAATTTTGGTTCTAGGATATTCCAGGCATTAGGGAAAATTAGAGAATTAAAACTAGGTTATAAGGTAAAAGGGTAGAGTGTTGAGGTTGGTATCAACACGTTGATAACAAACTCAATGGTTAGAATTCTTTTTACCATTGGATTTTCTTACCGTTGAAGGAAATCAATCAAACGGTGAAAAATCTCCTCCCTTAGGTATAAAAGGACGATCTCTGTTTTTTTTTAAGGCAACAAACTTTTATTAAAAAATAAATATAAAATTACACCAAACCCAAATTATATTTTGGGTATGAACTCTAGAATAAAACCTCACCTAAATGATAACAACCCCAATTGACACAAAATAAATATCACCAAAAAGGACGATCTCTTGAAGAGGAAAGGATTCATCTGATTAAGTGCAATCACAATCCCTCTCCTTGTGAAAGAAATCACTTTCTATCTTAGAATACCTTCTTTTAGGTAGCCTAAACCTAGCACTTTTTCACCTCGATATATTCTCAATATCTCAAGCCATTCTCACACATCCAAGGCTCTAAACCTCTCTATAATTTCATCCTTTACTCTTCTCTCAATTTCTGAAATGACAAACCCTAACCAAGTTACCAATGAGGTGTGTTTCTTGCTCTTTCAAGAGAAGGTCTCGTTCCTCTAATAGTAACTCCTATCAACATCCTTCCCTCATCTCCTCCATCCTCTCCTATTCGCGTCCTAACTGGTCCTGAGCCTCAAAATGAAGATAAGGAAGTAGCCACTGAAGACCAACATGTTGATCCTCCATCTGATGAACGCGTTGATGACTGCACTTCAGAAGATGACCTCTAGAGTATGCATGAAGATGATAAATTCTATTTACCAACCAAGGTGGCTAAAGAGCTAAATACGGTCATAGGCTTCATGAACACCATGGAGGACCTTTCCAGTGAAGGCATATGCGTACAGATGATCTTATGGATCAATTCTTTTCCATTTTCTCATCCTATAGAGAAGAACTGGCCAAACACAATGAAGAGACCAAACACTTCTTTGAGCCTGAAGTGACATCTGAAGGGATGAAACTCTATTATGTGAAAGGCATCACAGGACCAATGTTGGAACTAAGGAAGCAAGGCTTCTCTGCAAAGGAGGTCTATGACATCTTCCCTATCACTGAAGAGGAAAAGCAAAACAAGCTAAAAGAGCCAGATCTGAAGAAGAACAATCTCCAGAACAGAGAAAATAGAAGAAAGTAGAAGATCGGTAGAACCCTAAGGAAATCACCCGTGTCTTTGAGAATGACACATACAAACCAAAAGTCTTCATTAAGACTAAATGGGTAGAACAACCAGAACCAGGACTTAGGTTTGACCTCCACTTAGATCTTGCCCTTAAGAATCCAGAGAAGGATGCCTAGGACTAGACGCTATTAGTTCTTAAGTTTTCAATTCTAAGATTTATAGTAGTTTTTAATTTCTTTTATTTTCTCGTTTAGTTCCTCATATCTACAAAGGCACCATATATTAGTTTGTATTTTCTATTCCAATAATGTATGTTTATTTTTCTCCAATTCTGTTTCATATTACTATTTCTCCTTGTTGGTATTATCACAAGTCATTCTGGAGTATGGTTCAAACAACACGTTGATATAGTGTTCATCAACGCGTTGATCCATGTTAACTACATAGCCTATTTGACTAGGGCATTGACTTTGTTATTTGTTTGCATTTGTCTGAAAGTTGGGAGTCCAAACCCCTTCTTTCTTAAATATATTCATGCTAGGATACGCATGACATCTCAAACCCTTTAAAAAGGGACATCAATAGCATATCTCAGTAACTGCACAGTATTCATATTTCATATCTGTTAAAATGCAAGTGCTATCTATCTCTCAACTGAACTCTTAAACATGTTTGCATGTTAATCACATGAAAAATTTCAGGATCTAGTTGATCATACCTACAAGGACAAACTGTCATCTCTTATAAGGTTGAAGTGATCACCTAGCTATACTGTTATCTCTCATAAATGAGTTGATAACATCAATTGTTACACCCACTCCGGATTTATGATATTTTCTGATGCAATTTGCCAGAGATTAATTTTGTAATTTTATCGGGACTTGGAATTATTTGTAATGGAGTTGTTTAAGAATGAATTAAATATCCCGGGAAGTGAATCGAGGCTATTTCTGAGATATTTCGTATCAGTGAATTAAATATGGGTTTTGAGCCATTTTACCAAAATTCACCTCGAAAATATAAATTGATAATTTCATAGAAATGTATAAATTTCCAACAATTCTTATGACACGAGAATTTATTTGAAGCCCGTTCTGGTTGAATCGTCAAGACTGGCAATTTTTTCGGCCTTTATTGAGCGTTAAGTGGGATTAAATGGTTGTTTAGTTTATTTATTGGTATTTAGTAATTTAGAATAAATAGGAAAACAAAAAAAAAGAAAAATAAAATTGGAAAGAACGTAGAAACGAAAACAAAACTGATCTGAATCACGATCTGCATCTTCGATCCTTCGACCTGCTCCTGCTCCCGATCGCGATGGTGATGCGAGGCCGACGGCGAGCGAACCTCCAAGCGCGACGCGACGGCATGGCGATGAACCTGGAGACGGAGGTGTGGCGCAGTGCGATGAGTTACAGATCTGAGGCGAAGCCGCGTGACGTAATGGATTCGAGCGATCGACTTCCTTCACGGTGACATGGACCTCGAGGCACGATGCGACGGCGGTGATGGAGCTGGAGATGGAGGCGAGGCCGAGCTACGACGGTGGAGATCTGAAGTTCGACTGACGTGTCTCTTCCTCCCTCTCCCGATCGGATCTACTGGTGATGGTAGAGAGGCAGTGCACGGCGGTGGCGAGCGACGCCGGCCTTGGAGTGGCGATGGCGATGCCGGCGAGAAGAGAGCATTAGCAGCGAGCAAATCCGGCCAGATCTGCTGGGTGTTGCAGACAGAGGCAAGTTTCTGGCGACAGCGGCGGTGGCATTTGGAGGCCTCTGGCGAGGCTGGTTCCGCCCCTGCTCTGAATCCGCAGCTGCTGGAAGCGGACAGCGCATAGTGGCGGTGCGTACGGCCACCCTCCGGTGGTTCTGACGATGGTGGCGCGTGCAGCGGTGACGGCGGTGCTTGGACCATCCTCCGGCGAGCTCACTGGCGATATTTGGGTGAGAAATCACCACTTTCATCATTTGGTTAAATTCCAGTAATTATTGCGATTTGTGGAAGAAAATTGGTGTCGACCGAAAATATTTGACCATTTTCGAAAAAGTGAGAATTTGTGGTATTTGATTAATGAAAATGGGAGAATGTCGGATTAATTGTTAGATTATTGATTAAATGAAGATTTAATCAAGAAAATGTTATTGGGAGTTCAAGAGAATTATTTGA
>JBBYHH010581942.1:0-10686 GCA_038382905.1 Daphne laureola
TGCACAATCATCATCAAACACCTAGCAAGGCATACTCAGATGAAGAACAAGGTAAGCAAGGTAAAGTGAAGTCTCTAGTACACAAAGTAAACTCAAGTGAAATTAATTACCTTAAGATCTTCAAAGAATTGTAGAGACTTAGAGATACTTTATTCTTGAATGTAGGGAGATGTTTACTAATGATGTTTACTTGTTCTTACAATAAAACACCCTTGTTCCTAAAAACTTGTCATCCAAATTATGTTAGCACTTATTTGACCAAAATCACAGACAAAGTACTATAAGAAACTAAATTAAACTAGACGTTGGGGTTCCTAAAAGGTGAGTGACCTGACTCCCTTCGGTCTCGTGTTATCCATGATATGGATGTCTTACGGATGGTTCCTCCCGAGGTCTATCAGGCTCATCTTTCTTGGAACTCTTCATGGTTTTCAAAGGAAGTAGACTTGCCATCCCTCTTTACACTTGACAAATCAGAAGATTTCTTCTAATATACCTTGAAGCTCTTGAGAGAGGGGTCTGAATGGTGGTCTCTAGGTCAGGATGAAGCTATCATGGTAAACATCATCCAACTCCTATTCTTTTTCAATGTTGGCTCTAATAATTTGCTTCAAGTGTCCCTTTTTCCATTACTGGGCTCGAATCATCCTCTTGATGAATTTGGCTCTCTTTTATGGCATTTTTAATCACCTTTTGGCCATATTGAAAGAATAATTCTTCACTGTAGCTAGCCAACTGTGCATATACAACTTCAATGTTCCTTATAGATGCCTTGATCCTATCTTCCATTCTTGCCAAGTCCATTGTCAACATGTTGCAATACTCTTCACACCTCTTGCTGCCTTCTTTCACTTCTTTGATGAATTCTTCCACTAACTCATCTAAATAAGGCATATCTCACTCGTAAATCTTCCTGAGGTGGCTACAGCCGGCTTAAGTCTCTTCGCCTTGCTACCAATCCTTCTATATCTTCATGAAGATCCTTAAATAAATGCCTCAAGATTTGTGCCATTAGTAGTACCAGAAGTTACCTATAGAAATAAAACAATAAAGGAAGTGAACATGCACTAACAACTAAATCCAAGAACAATAATGCAAACATACATAATACATAATTTCTCTAGACTTAAACTCGATTCCCCGACAACGTCACCAATTTGATGCTATGCTTTTTGCATGGTTTAGGTGTAATTGAAGTACAACTAAAGTACTTACCAAAAAAATACATTTATAAACATGTCACCTAGCCCTAATAATATCTTATCAAATTACAGTGGCTCAGAATAAGGGATCGAACCCAAGAGAATCAAGCGTCTAGATATCAGAGCAAAGTACTTATGCAACATGCTGTGATGAATGCAATGCGGATGGTAGTGAAAGAGGCAGAATCATGGATGAATGATGAGTCATGCGAAGAAAGGAAAGGCAAGGGAAGATAGTAAATCTTAGAGGGGTAAAGGTAGCATCATCTATGGGTCAGAAATAATAGGTTCTCCCAGTACTACTGTGTGTCCTAAGTAACATGCATGTGCATCTAGCATTGTTTCTTAGAAGCATGGATCATCTCTAATACCACTTACCGATGACCGGGGTCATCTCTGACTCCCAATGATCATCCGATTCGCTAGAATTGGATTCTAAGGCACTCTCCTAGAATCACTAACACATCACAAACTACCACATGTTCCTACGAGACATTGAAATCTAACTACTCTACTCATACATATATAATTTAGCGAGGAAGTATGTAATAAATATCCAATATTATCCACTAAGGTTAGTTACTATCCTCATCCCGCTCCCCTCTCGGGCATTACGGTCCATCGCTTGTATATAAGGGTTCACCTCCTGGCCACTCTCATGGTCCAGGGGTGATCTCTGAGGAATACATCACACTCAGGCCCTCTCGAGCTCCAAGTAAGGCTATCAATAATTCTTGGAGCTACGTCGATGAAAGTTCTCTCAGACATTTCATCAAACTCCTAAATCGCATGCCAATGTAAGTGATCAACAAACATGGATGTTACTGTAACACATCCTTTAAGACCAAAATGTACTAAAATAGTCATGCAGAAAGATAACTTGCAACCGAAACATGATACTATTAAGACAAGCATAATCACACTCTATTATAGCTAAAAGATAGACATGAAAGTATATAATAGTACTAAATAAATAAAAGAAGAGTAAAGATTAGAATTCAACCATAGAAAGCTTCTCCATAGATTAGCCCTTCAACCCCTATGAAATGGAGGTTGAAGGGCTAAAAGCCTTTAGCTCAAGAGTGAGCAACCTAAAATATCCAATGGTTCAACACTCAAACTGAATCCTAGAAGGTCTATTTATAATACTCTACCTACTTAAACTACCCCTGACCTAAAATTACCTAAAATAAGGTTAGGACGGATAGAATAGACATTACAAGTTGATAACCAATGGAAAGCTTCAAAATTCTTCATACAAACCCATGAGTACAGCTAGAGATGTGAGAAGCATCAAACTTTCACCTCTTATTGTCTAGAAGTGCCGCCTAGGGTTGAATCTGGCGCCTTGGAGGTGTCATTTCCTCCACCTTGGGATAATGCCTCTGCCTCTTCCTCTTGTGCCTTAGGGTGCCAGTTTGGCACCTCTAACTGGTGCCTGCGCTCCATCTTACACCTTGGACGTGCCAGCTTTTGCGCCTGGAAGGCTCTAATTTTTGTGCTTGGGACGCGCCAGTTCTTGTGCCTCACTCTCTCGCCTGGATGATAGAAGGCGCTCGTTCTAGGCGTGAGAACTAGCTCCTCACATTTGTGTGAGCCCCCAAAATTGCACCATTTGCATTTTGCTCCTCAATCTTTCTCATTGGTGCAATCGGGTCCCTCCATCATTTCTTGAAGCTTGTTCTCCTTCCTTTTTACTGGATATTTGTGCATATTGAGCTCCTATTCACCTCCAAATGTATGGACCTGCAATTCTTTGGATTTCATAAGTAAAGTGCGTATTTATCATTAAAAGCAGGTAAAATCGATAGGTTTAATGCTCTAAATATAGTGGAAAATTGTACATGTTTCTACACTAATAAGAGAGTTGTATAGTGTAAATTAGGGATAATAGTAGTCTTGAGTGAAAAGCTTCAAATGAGGAGAACCGAAAACCTAGGTTAATAGTAACTGTAGGAAACTTGATTTAGGTAAGCTTGTGAATGGTTATTGCTTGGTGGATGCCTGATATTTGGCTTGTGAATGGGTATTGCTTGGTGGATGCCTGATATTTTTATCTGAAGCTTGTTGTTGAAGTGAAGGTATAGGGGTCTCATGACTCTAGCCCGCTCAATTCAAGGGCAAACATTTGGTACAAATACGCATTAAGTCGTACCTTAGGGTGGATGAGCCCGTGATGATACTTAGACATGTTTTCGGCTACACTATATTCATGGCCTACAACCCTCTTTTAGGCTCTCATCTTAAGTTATTAGGTAACCATCCTCACACTTTGATTTCTGTATACAATTGTACTTACAATTCTTCACACTTTATTTACTTGTATCTTTCATAAAAGGTAGGGTTTTCTTTAAAAGTACTCACACTAGGATGAATTGTATGCTACTAGATTGCATGCAAACTCTGATTCTGTATACATTTACTTACACCAAATTGCCTCTTTGTAAATATATAGGTGGCTAGTTCAGGTGTCCTTGAGTCTTTTCTTTCCTAGATGCTTGCTTTTCTGGGGACTAGAAAATGTTTGGGTGTGATCAGTGTACAAACATGTACACATTTCCACTATGTTTAGAGCATTAAACACATCAATTTTACCTGCTTTTACTGTTAAATATGCACTTTACTTATGACTTCTGAAGAATTGTAGGTGCGTACATTTAGAGGTGAAAAAGAGCTCAATGTACACAATTACTGACCAAAATAAAGGAGATCAAGCTTCAAGGAGCACTGGAGGGACCCAGTTGCACCAAGGAAAAAGATTGAGGAGTTAATTACAAAATGGTGCAATTTCGGGAGAAGGCAATAGTTAGAGGCGCTAGTTTTCATGCCTGAAACTAGAGCCTCCTAACAGACTATGAGCCAAGATGAGCCGCTAGAAATTGAACCCCAAGGCACTAGATCCAGGCTACAGAAATGGCGCCCTCAATGCGCCATGTCCAAGGTTGGATGACAATGCAAGGTGCCATTCGGTGGAAGTTTTGTCACCTCGCCCTTTCAACATGCACCCACGGGTTTTGTACATATATTTTAATCTTTTCCATTGAATATCACCTTGTAATGTCTATTCTACCCCTCCTAGCTAGGTTATATTAAATTTTAGGTCAAGGGTAGTTTAGGTACTTGGAGTAGTATAAATAGACCTCTAGGATTCAGATTTTGTAGTTGGATATTTTTTGGTTGCTCCATTTCAACCTCCATTTCTTGATTGGTTGAAGGATAATTTATGGGAAAGCAATCTATAGGTGAATACTAACATTTACTCTTCTTTTATTTTTTTAGTGCTATTATCTGCTTGCATGTCTATTTTCTAGCAGTAATAGAGTATGATCATGCTTGTCTTAATAGTATCATGTTTAGGTTGCAACCTATCTTTCTCTGTGATGATTTTATAGATGATTTTGGTCTTTAGAGTGTTTTCCTCATAACATGATTACTTGGTCTCTACTTGTATGTGCATGTCATCTAGGCATTCGATGAAATGCTCAAGAGAGCTTTCATCGACATAGACCCCCAAGACTGATTGATAGCCTTACTTAGAAATCGAAAGGTCTTGAGTAAGTGCCTATTGGTGAATACTTAGGCACTATATATCCTCAGGGAGATCACTCATGGATCATGAGAGTGGCTAGGTGGTGAACCCTCTTATACGAGCGGTGGATTACAGTGCCCAAGAACAGAGCGGGATGATAGTTGTAACTCACCTCATTGGATGATATTAGAGATTGATTGCATGCTTCCTTGATATTGATATAATTGCAGGAGTAGAGTACTTAGTGTCACCACCCCCTCCATACACGGCCCAATGGAAGCGGATGTGGGACTGGAAGGGTAGCGGTGACGGTCACTTATTCTTAATCAACGGAGCCATTACTGTGGGTTATGTCCATAACTCGGGCCCTATGTCCCAGTTACACAACATAAGCATAACAATATGAGGTTCCCAGCTAGACCACCTATCAGTCTAACACTTTTAATTAAATATACAGATGTCCAAAAATTGATCCATAAACTTTAATGGAAACTAGACTCATAGGGCTACAAGAATATAAATTTTCATAATTTTACAGCAAGCCAATCAATACAGGTTTGCCCTCAAAGTCAGCCCATAATTGCAATTTTTATGACTTCCGGCAACATTTCGTTACTTTTCTATATTTTAGACATTTGAATAACAGACAGATAACTGAGCTCTGCTTAGACTAGATACTCTGAAAGGAAGCGGCCTCTGGCACACATTCCCTGATAAAATAGACATGCAAACATATAACATCCATAGCACACAAACACTAACCATATATGTACATCTCATCATTCGTGATACCAACTTGCGGACTATTCAACATCCAAAATTGCAAGCATCAAACCGCAATTGTCTATACTATATGTACAATGCAACACTACTACTACAGAGCTGACACTTTACTTTGCACCTACTATAATCAGGCAGTCGGTTGAGCCATCACTGACTGCCCAGCCTGACACTGCTGCTGCTGCTGTAGTTACATTACAAAACATGTGTTAAACCGTCAGTAACTGTACAATGTTATATACTGGATAACAGTTCTGAACTCAATCTCATTTCTGTATCATCTTGATCCTCTCTCGGGAACTCCCTTATCTGTTCAGACAATAACAATTCACAGGAGCAACGTTAGTACCTGAATCAAAATACTATACGGCCCAGCAAAATCTCAATCTGCGGCCCCTGATCCCGATGCTCTTGAAATGGGAGATGTAAAGGGTGAGTTCTGGGGAGAACTCAGTAAGGGGGGTAAGCAGAAGTAAAGGGTGAAAATGTTTGACTTTGCCTGCAATGACAATGTCAGCATGACAACATGCAATATACAGTTTATATAAATACTCACGATATGCAATGCACATTCTTTCTTTCAGACATAACGACCCCCGGGTAAGTTGTCACCCAACCCCCGGAGCTCTATAGTGGCGCGTAGTACTAGCGCAGGGTGTACGGTCCCCGTTACCATCATCATCAGATCTACCATCATAATCACGCTGCGCATGACCCCGGGACCTGGGATATAGTCAGACAATCATTCATCAGGTACTGCGGACGTTCACGCATCGCGTGCCTCCTGAACCTGGAATATAATCTGTCATCAATCGTCGTCAAGTACAATGGATGTTCACGTATCGCGTGCCTCCCAGACTTGAAACATCATCAGTCATCATTCATCACGTTCCATAGAATGGTCCCGTAACTCATGTCTCCGAACTTGGTATATCAATCATCGATCATTTTTCAATCAGTCGTTCATTAGATAGTCATCCATCAATCTTTCATTCATCCGGTCTACTGTAGTAATCACGTAGAACGTGATACCAAGACCTGGGATGTCATTCATCAGTCATTTGTCAATCATTGGGTCCACCATCGTAATCACGCTGTGCGTGATCCCGGGACCTGACATGTCATCTGTCAATCAATCTGTCAATCATCTTCCGGTATTATGGAACGGTCACGTATAACGCACCTCCAAACCTGGAACTTTATCTTTCATCAATCCATTAGTCAATCAACCAATCATTCAATCATTCTTTCATTCATTAGGTCTACCGGAATACTCACGTAGAACGTGGCATCGGGACCTAGTATATCAATCTTGATCGTTGTGCGACCGCCATTTCATCTTTATCATTGTCAGGAGTCGTAGTCCCATGCAGCATACCTGCAAGCCCTTTACCCCTACCTTCAGGGTTTTAACCAACCTATATATATATGGTAGGAGAGAACCAATAGGCATATATATACAGAAAGGTTAAGCCCTTACCTTTAGCGTTCAATCCGTTCTTGTCGCTCAGGCGATTCTGTCAGCTCTGAACAACCAAATCAATCAATTCATCAATATCATTCATTAACCATAACCCTCTTTCAATAACCGTATCAATCTTTCAATTCAATATCAATCATTCTATTTTGCAGCACTTTAACACTAATTCATAAAACTGCATACTTTCGTCAATCAATACTATAACTCTGACACTGATTCTCAATATATCACAAAGCATCAAAGTTACTTGAAATCAGTCCATAAACACAATTACATCAACAATACATTTCATTTTAACTGATCACCGTTCTAACAATTTCCCGGGGAACTTTAGACCTTAGCTCCTAACCCGGGCTGGAATCAGTCAAAATCTCAAGTATTAATGTTGTCCTAAATCCATCAAGGAACAACAATTTGTCTTCAATTTCAACTTTTGCGCAATTTTCGAAATTCTCTCTCAAGAACCCTAATTTTCGAATTCTTCAATTCTCTCCGATACAAAGCTGTAAAACATGTTTCTAACTCCCCATTAACAAGAAAACATCTTTACCTTATCAAATGAACCAATTTGGAACCCTATTGCTCCAAGTTGACTTTTGCCCAAATCTTGAAAATCCTTCAATTTGGATGAATTCAAGGTTGATTCTTGTAGAATTGTTGCTGAAATCAAAAATCCAACATGAAATCTGAGTTTCCCTTCGATTTGGCAGCTTAATCGAACCTTAGAGTTGAGAGAAATGATGAACTTTAGAGAGAGAGTAGAGAGAAGTTCAGATTTCCAGAAATGACAATGAAAACGCATCCGGTGGCGTTTTATACGCAGACGCCGCGGCGATGTCCAGCGTCGTCGCTCCGCCGCCAGCCCACCGCGCCTTCACAAGCCAGGCAGTAGCTCGCCTCGACAGACGCCGTGCCATCACCGCAAGAGCGCCGTGCTGCACGTAATGTGACAGACGATCATCCCGGCGAGCGCCGCGTGAACGCCGTCCTACCACCGCGGATCACGAAATCAGGCAGCAAGTCATTGCGGTGACCGCTGCCTTCACGCCGCGCCTCCGCCGCGGTGCACACAACCGGCAGAACATCTTCACGGTGAATGCCGTCGTCCCACCGTGGTTGCGCCGTGAAAACCGTTCAACATCTTTCCTTTCACATTTTCTCTCTCCTCAACCGCGGTGGTTCCGGTGAAGTTCTGTAAGGCTTGGGCCATCTTTTTCTGACCATTCAAAGCCTATTTTAACCACGACCAACCCATTAACTGTTCCGTCAGAGAATCATTCCTCAAAATCTCCCGAACGAACCAATAACTGTACAATTTTTTCACATAAAATCATAAACTTTTCTTAACGGAATTCTTACCTTTTTCTTTTCCGGTGGAGCTCCGTCGGTGGCCGTAACATTCTCCCCCTCTTATAACTCTTGGTCCTCCAAGAGAACCTTCAATCTGTCATATATTTGGGGATATCATTCGACCATTTCCTTCTCAGTTTCCCAGGTAGCTTCCCATTCTGAATGGTGTGACCATTGGACTTTAACCATCGGGATTAACCTGTTTCTGAGCTTCCGAGTGTCTTTACTTAGCAATGCAATCAGTACTTCTTGGTATGACAAGTCTGGCACTATCTGTATCTCTTCCACGGGTATGGTCTCTATCGGATCAAGGATACACTTTTTTAACATACTTACGTGAAAAACGTTATGCACTGCGGACATGTTCGGCGGCAGAGCTAGTCGATAGGTCACTTTGTCAATTCGGTCCAATATTTCATACGGGCCAATGTATCGCGGTGCTAGCTTACCTCATTTTCCGAATCTAGCTATCCCTTTCATTGGTGCAACATTTAACCAGACCTTGTCACCAATGTCAAATTCTAGGTCACGACATCGCTTGTTCACATACGATGTGGTACGATCATTCATGATTTTCAGCCGTGCCTAAATCTTCCTTATCTTTTCAGTTGTTTCTTCAATAACTACAGGACCCATTACAATTCTATCTGATGCTTCGGTCCAGCAATGGGGCGTCATGCATCTTTTCCCATACAATGCTTCATAGGGTTCCATTCCTATCGTACTCTGGTAACTGTTATTATAGGAAAACTCAATCAGAGGCAGATGTTTATCCCATTCACCCCTGAAGTCAAGCGTACAACTCCGTAACATATCTTCCAGTATCTGTATCACCCGTTCCGATTGACCATCAGTCTGCGGATGATACGCTATACTCAAATGGATTCGTGTGCCCAGTGCTTTATGGAATGCTTTCCAGAACCGTGCCGTAAACCTTGGGTCTCGGTCAGACACTATGGACTTTGGTATTCCGTGCAATCGTACAATCTCACTGATATATAGCTGAGCTAACTTTTCCAGTGAATCTGTTATGCGTATAGGCAGAAAGTGTGCACATTTCGTCAATCGGTCAACAATGACCCATATTGCATCATGCTGTGCCCGTGTCATCGGCATACCAGTCAGGAAATCCATCATAACATTTCCCCATGTCCGTACCAGAATGTGCAGTGTCTGTAACGTACCTGCTGGTTTCTGATGCTCAACCTTTACTCTTTGGCAAGTAGCACACTTTGTCACATACTGTGCAATCTGTTTTCTCATACCTGACCACCAGAAGTGAGTTCTCAAATCGTGATACATTTTCTCGCTTCCAGGGTGTACACTCAGTCTGCTCGAGTGAGCCTCCTCGAGAATCTCATCTCGTAGAGCCATATCATTAGGCACGTACAAATGTCCTTTGAAATACAATAAACCTTCCTTGTATTCAAAGTCGGGACATAACGTACCTTTACGTTCTCCTGATATGTCTTTCAATGCAGCATCTTTACTTTGCAACTCACGAATCTGATTCACCCAATTTGATCGGATGGTTAACATGAAAATCTGAGTCTGCTCTTGTTGCTGCCATTTAAGCCATAAACTTACCAAATCTGAATCTTTGATTCGGTTCTCAATACTTCCACCATTTACAATACATGTATACTTCCTGCTCAATGAATCTGCCACTGTATTACCTTTTTCGGCGGTATACTCGATCGCGCAATCGTAGTCTTTCATATATTTGAGCCATCGTCGTTGTCTCATGTTCAAGTCTTTCTGCGTGAACAAATACTTTAAGCTTTTATGATCCATAAAGATCTGGAATCTACTACCGAGTAGGTAGTGTCTCCATTGCTTTAAGGCATAAACGACCGCTGCCAACTCTAAATCATGTGTTGGGTAATTTAGCTCGTGGGGACAAAGTTGTCTTGACCCATAAGCAATTACGTGCTAATCTTGCATCAGTACACATCCCAAACCCGTTCCAGAAGCATCTGTGAAGATCTCATACGCTTGAGTTGTGTCTGGTAGAGTTAGAACTGGTGCTTCGGTCAATCTCTTCTTCAATTCTTCGAAACTTTGATCGCAAGCTTCAGTCCACATAAACGGTTGACCTTTCTTTGTCAATTGCGTAAGTGGTGAAGCAAGTAGGGAAAATCCGGATACAAATCTTTGATAGTACCCAGCTAATCCGAGAAAGCTCCGTATCTCTTTTACTGTTTTGGGTTGTCGCCAATCTTGTACATCTTTTACCTTTTCTGGATCAACTGCAATTCCATTTCCACTGATGATATGCCCCAAAAAGGAAACTTCCTTCATCCAGAAATCACACTTGGAAAGTTTAGCGTAAAGCTTACTCTCCC
>JBBYHH010582053.1:0-10686 GCA_038382905.1 Daphne laureola
TAATATTCCAAAAAGCTCACCAACCAGCAAATGCCTAGGAGCAAAAAATCAATGTCCATTGTCGAGAAGACCCATATGAACTACCAATTAGGATCCAACCACAATTACCCCACCCGAGGCTAGGGACAAATATGGGAGATCCAAGGTCGTAAAAGTCTTAAGCTACCCTTCTCATTTCGACAGGTAAGGCTTACCCTGGCTCAATTTCCAGTGTCAAGAACAAACACCACCACTCCATTCTTTTCACTCAACCATGCTTGTTTGCGCATTTCTACCAAATTTCACACCATCCATCGGGTTACCATTTCAGTCCCCCAGACAGAAATAGATCTTGTCGCTCTTGCAATGCCGCACGAAGAGATGCGGCAGCGCATGCATCAGAAGATCCAACATAACCAAAGAAGTACAAGGAGAACTAGTTGGGGCGATCGAGGAAAGGGCCGCACAACGACGCTCCAAAAGGCAAACCCTCTGTGTCAATTTACAGAGTCCTCGATACAGTGTAACCAGATAAGGGAAGATCGAGGCGAAAATACATGCATGGAGAGAAGAGAGATCACCGGAAGAGGACACAAAGTCTCTGCACCAAGACCCTATAAGAGCGAAAGAGGGCTAAAATTGGATGACCTGAACCAAAAGTTAAGCCCTCCGACCATTGAACTAATGATAAGGAGATAATTGTGATGAATCAAACTAAAACCTCGAAGCGATCAAAATGATTGCCATGATTGGAAACAACAAGGATGTATGGCCAAATGAAGCAGGCAATGAGACCAAGAGCATGACAGCGGGGTGGAGTGTACACGACCCAACGGAAACATGATCTTATATTGACCTAATACCCTAGGGAGAGAGACATTAAAGCTGAAGAATGAAGGAGTTTGCCACGATGAAACGTGATCCAACTCATGTCAAGGCGATGAGACAGGGCTAAGATAACCATGGCGAGCAAGAAAGTAGCATCAGCCAGACGATCAAGGCAACCCGCCGTACTACAGCTGCACACTATGAAAAGGAACAAGCCACAAGCCCCAAGTCAGCAGGAGAAAAGGAAAGTGAGACACAATCCGCCAAGATAAACAACATACTATGCTACTAAAGAGGTACACACTATGAGATAAGTAAATGAGAGTAAAGTTACTATGATGACAGAGGGCGACCCCATGAAAGTTATAATACTGACTGAAGTGCACCTGTGAATGCATGAGAATGTCGTACAACAGTATTCATCGAGACGAAGCAAGACACCGTGCTGTCGAAAATTGAAGGAAACTAATATTTATAAACCTGACTCTCCCTCAAGTGTAAGGTTGCAACTGCAGTAGGGTGAGTGAGATCGAATCCAAGGGAATTGATGACAATTAAAGATAAACAATTAAACACAATTTTTTTGATATTTTTATGTTTTAGAACAAATAGGATATAGTGGAGTTGTGAACGGACCGTAACCCAATTATGCTAACAGTAACAAGTAACTAAATGAAATCCTGAAATCAAACTAGAGTTGAAAATAACAAAACTGAATATTTTTGTTTAATTCAATGATAAAGGTCACATTGGTTGTTTAGGGATGATGAATACTAAGTGATATGTCTAGTTGAAAATCATGTAGTGATAGAGGAGATGAATAATATTCAAACCCTAACTTGGTAGGCTAGGGTTATCCTTCCCATTATTGACCAAACGAGAGTTCTTCGTTTGCACCAATAATGGAAACCTTAGGATTGCCCAAGTGAAACCTCATAATACCCTAAATTACCATTTTGGAATAATTCTAGGATATCTAACAGTTCCCCGTGGTTGGCTTGGTGATGTAATCTCTCGAAATACTTCACCAAACAATGAGAGGTGCAGGGAACTAGATAGCGACTCTAACTTCCTATCCCTTCTTGAAGCTCAAGAAATGTTACTATATATGCATAATAAAAACTATTCATATTTGCATCACCCAACAACCATGCATCTACCCAAACAACCAAAGAGATAAAGAAACTACTCCCTATGCTTGCAAGCGAACCAAAACTCCTATACTCATTCTTCCCGATGGAAGAAATTGCATGTCTTACCAGTCGAGTGGTCTTTCATTCAGGTTATAATGAGGACTGACTCGGTAAGGACGAGCATCTGTTGAAGGCTTTATTTAAGATGAAGCTTATATGAAACAACCTGAGTATTATAAGTTATCGGACACTAAAGATAATCAATCATTACAACTCATACCCACTTAATTTGCATCTTTTGCAAGCTTCACCTTTTCAACTTTTCTCAACATTTATGACAATTCTGGATTAATAACTAATTGTAATGTCTTTTTCTTGATTTCACTTTCATCATTTTCTTTCTTTTTCACTTAGGCACACACCTTTTCTAGAACTGTCATTTCACTCACTTAGCAGAATAATTTATAACTCCCCCAAACTTAGAGTTTGAACATACCATATAAATTTCACACCTAAGCCCAAAATAACATACTCAAGCAGTTTCATGGACGAAAAGTGATATCAGATAATGAAATAGCTTAAAATATGGTAAATGAAAGAATCTGGCTTAAGGCTCAAAGAGATTATCTAATGGAAATAACAAACATGTTGGCTATTTAGATAACATGCTCATCCTAATTTGTCACCGTTTTCCCGGCTCAACATACAACAAATGCAGATTTATAACGGTTTCAAGCAAGCAAGTTCTAGCTCCGATACTTAGCAAGATACTCTCATGAAAGAATAAATCACATATTTTATGCAATATTAAGCTCAAATTCTCACAGGTAGAATATCATTCAAAGTTTTGAACACAATTCCCTACTACTTGTATGATCAAGAATATGTATATCAACGGAGGTTCTAGGCTAAAACTCAACTTACTGAAGCATTAAGATTCCTAAAAATGCAACCTAGACACTAAATGCAACTAAACATCAAATATTTTTTATTGGTTTTATTTTTCTATTTTTTATTTTTTGTATTTTAATGAATAAACTGAAAAAAAAAATATGCAACTACTGAGGTGCAAGTAAACACTAATCACAAGGTAATCATTCTCACTATCTCTACCATACATCAACAGAATATGCAAAGTATGAATACCCCCCAAACTTAAAATTCACATTGTCCGCAATGGGGGAAGTAAAAACGTAGGTGAGAGAAAGTGAGTCATACCTGAGGGCCAAGTTAGGTCCCCTCAAGAATCCATGTCATCGCCACCAGTCCCGGGACCAGTGACATGGTCAAAGAAGGAAGAAGCAGACGCTCCTGACAGCCGTGCGTCGAGGCGGGTCATCACATTATATGTGCGCTGGCGATCAGCCGCATCTGCATCGAGTCGTCACTACAAACAAAATGTCATTTAGTGGCATACACATTTAATGGCATACGTATTATGTGTCATTGTACTGATGTTATATTGACTTATAATAAGTGTCAGTAAAAAATTAAACAATTAGTGGCATAATATCATTATATGCCACAATTATTCTTAGTTTCAGTGGCACAAAATAATTTATGCCAGAATACGTATATGTCTAAGTATACAATATTTTATACACCATTTTTTATATTTACTAAAATAATTATGTTATGTGACACTAAAGGGAAAAGGCAAAAAAAAAAAAAAACGGGTCAGATAAATTTTCACGCTCGGTTCTTGCTGTGCCCTACCTAGTCCTCTTTCTCAAATCCGATGAAACCCACCTTCTCCTCTTTCCCAATTCCGACGAAATCCACCGGCTCCTCTTAATCACCGACGATCACTGCTACCCAATTCCGGTAGCAGTCACGACGGAGAAGCTAATCCCGATCTCACTCAACACCAACTGGAGTTCTTTCGGCAAGAGAGGATCGTTCTTGTCCTTGTCGCTTGCGTCGAACACCTTGCGGAGATCAGAGGGCTCCGTATTTTCGTTGGAGCAAACGATCCTATCAAGCCGTCACTGTCGTCAGCTTCTCATATTGGACTTCCCAGGCACAACCCTCAGCCACAGGATGGTGGACAGATCAATCTGGTATGATTCTAGTTTAATTAAGTCCTCTATCAATAACTTGAAACCTGGAAGCAATTGTAGCACACATTTATTTGATCGTTTTCTTGTATTGATGAAAAGAAATAACTGTGAGTGCATTATGTGGAATATGAGCACTGAGGCAGTGATAGAGTTTTTAGTCTGGCATAAGTATTGGCAAGGATTTATTTAAACGAGCTAACTAATTGTAATGAAGATATGATTAGTTGGTTGATTATAACTGCTCAAGAGATAAGAAATGGACATGGTGAGAAGGATAGAGGGAAACTGGGAATAGAGATAGAACCTTTTTACATGGTGTGGAATGCTAGTGAGCAAATTTCAGCATTTTGATATTTGTTTTTACCTAGTCTTCAGCAAGTTTGTTTCAAATCTTGAGGGCTACTATGCGTATAGCATTTTGATGTCTTCCTTATGTTTATTTCTGGAATCAATGTTGTGTATGTTAGTGCTTATAAAATATGAAACACCTTACCACATTAGTTATGAATAATCATTTCATTTAGTTCACAAGATTGAGTGTGTAATATCTACTTGCTAGAAACATTTAGGCATGCAGTGGGAAATGTGTATTTTGGGGAAGGTTAATTCTTGCAATCTTGAGAGTTAGGATTTACTTTTAAGGGTTGGTTTAACTTCTTTATATCCAGCCTGCTCTTCTTTTGATATAGGCTTTTGGTACAATCATTCTTTGAACGCCACAACTTTTTATTTATGTTTATCCTAATGAGTATGGGTTTAAGTGATAAATATTACACTATAAGAGCGTATTCTAAACTTGTTTTTCTCCAAAAGGTTGAGAAACATTCCTATGGTTAAATGCTGGAATTTGTTGCACATATGTATTGTAATAAATTAGTTGAGTGGACGTTACAAAAATTCTTCTTCCTTCTCTTTGTTGTTCTTAATTTTGTTGTTTCTTTGAAATCATGATTGGATATTCGTGATGAATTTTAACCATAGGGAACATTATTGTGCGCGTAAAGAATTGGGATAGTGCAAGAGTACAAAATTAAAGCCCTCTTTTGGAAATCATAGAAGACTGCTCCCGAGGATTTGGATTTCGCTTCCAAAGATTATATTTTGAAAGGGTGAGGAATAGAGCTACTACTATGAACGTTAATCAAACTACTATGGGTTAAGGAAGAAAACAACTGGCTTCTGGCTTTTTAAATTTTGGGTTTGTTGTTTGGTTGATACTGTAGGTTATTTATAATTCAGTCGACATCATCTGGTTAAGTTTCTTGTTGTTGATACAAAGGTAAGTAAATATGTTGCCTCATTTTCTATTGAGTGCTATCGTGAGTTCTGGTAATTCATTCCACTGTACAAGCAACATCATTTGTTTCTAGTTTTGCATAGCTTGTTGTTAACTAACCTTTTTGTTTGCATAAATTAGGAGGTCTGAATATGGAAGGAGAATCAGATAGCTGGGATTTTGGTGTTGGTATCTAACCCATAGTTCTGAACTTCCTGGTTATAAAATTTGCATGGCATAATAAAAGTGCATTGCTAGGAAGGGTATTCTTATGTTACAACATTGCTAGGGCTGAGTTCTTTCAGATTTTGTATAATATCATTCTGTATTGTGGTTATTTCAGCAGTGAAAATGATCTTTGATTAAATCATCATTCACTAATCAGTGGAAGACATTCCATGTGTTTGAGAATTGAGGTTCTGAGACAAATACCTTTTTGCTATTTAAATTGCAATGTTTGTCTAGCGCAACTTATTTCTATGTGAGCTTTTGGTGACCCTTCATATTGCCTTGTCTGAAATTCATGCAGCCTCTAATGGAAAGGGATAATAATAGCTCATGCAATTTGAAATAAGTTCTTTTCCTTGCTTAATAGCTTCATAGTTTGTAGTCAAGTTCCTTGTCGGCTTTTTTTATTTTGCCACATTGTTTTTGCATTTAACTGATTTGAGTTTTATGTTATGCCTCTTATACATACTTTCACCAACTGTTAAAGTTACCTAAGTGCCTCCAGCTAAAAGTCTGACATATTGCTTTTAGAAAGTCTATAGTTTTGCAAACATATCTCTGGTTCAGTAGATGTGGGTGGAGAAAGGAGATGAGGTTTTAAACAAAAAGAAAGTATTCATATCATTTCCTGATTGAATTTTAATTTCTGATTTCTATTGTTTATATTGTTGCTTCTATCTGACTAGGTGCTGGATTTTATCTGAATGCAACTCAGGAGAAGTGGAAAATATGGTGTATGTATGATTATGTAGTCAAAGAATTACCTGAACAATCTACCTGAACAAGTATAAGGTATTCTATGAGAGGCCATGGTGCCTTAACAATCTACCTGGAAAACCTAAACAAGAAGGTATTCATTCATGATCTCATTGACTCATTGTGGATCTGAAAGCTTAGTTGATATCAGAAAATGGTAATTTATATTCGGTTTATCTTCCTTATTTTCTTGTCATGTGTATGACATATGTTATTGTCAGTGTCTGCTTTTGCACCCATTTCAAACCCCATCAACTGTCCATGAGGCCAGAAGGCTTTCACTAACTACCTAGGTGACAACAAAGCTGAATGAGAGGTAATTCTTTAAATGATACACTGACCGTGTTTCTTTGCTACATGAATTTGTAGTCGTAATATAGTCATTTCACAATGCAGGAATATGATGCGACTTGTCTAGTTAAGAAATTTCATGATGTATCTGCTATGATCTTAATTGATCAGGTAATGGAAATTTGTAATTCACTTGGTTGTAATCTGAGGATTCTCTGCTCATTATGCATCCCCACCAGAAGTAGAAAAAAAGGGTTTATAGTGTAATGGCTTCTATTACATAGCATTCACATTTTAGCCCAGCAGATTCATCAACCAATGCCTAAAAGTTTCCTATTTCATTCTCGTTTTTGATACCATATTTGAACCTTATTTTACTGATCTTTAGGCATCATCCAAATCAAGTAAGGGTGTTTCTGAAATTCTTATCCTATATAGCTAGTGTAGGAAGAATTCTGAGTTCTATTAACATAATGGAGAACTTCTTGAGTTGCAATGCAAGATTTTATGCCTCTTTTAAGTACATGTGAGAAATGTCTGATTCAACCATGTTGGCACTAAATAGATGTTTATGTTGGGCAGGGGGGTGATGATAAATTCTTGCATGATGATCAGTTACTGCCAAGTAAGTTTGAGGAAGCATGTAGGCGCGTAGGTACTCCACTTCTGTTGTGTCTGCATCCTAGCTATGATCATTCTTACTATTTTATTGCCACCTTTATCAATGATCACATTCACCACCATGCTCAAGATCTTCATCTTTGATGTAATTTTTGCTTTATGATGTTCAAGACTCTAGTTCTGGTGTGAAACTTGCTTTGAAGATGCAAAGAATGACTCTTTGGAGTTGTTTATGACCGGAAGGTAGTTCTATTGTGTGGTCCAGTTGAATATATTGAGTCACCTAGTCACCTATTGCAGGAGAGGTAGACCAGCAAGAATAGGGAGTTAAAAATCTACAGTGCATGTGTAACTAAAGTTCAATGCTATATGAAACTAAAGTTCAATAACAATATTACATGGGATGTGATACTGATCCAATATGTAAGTTCAATGCTACTTTTTTAAGTTACAGTTATTGTTATTGAACTTCATGGCCTTCTGCTTTGTCTTGTCATCGGTCATGGTCGGCACCTTGAGCACAACTTTCTGGATATTGTTGTGTTGAATGAAATGAAATTGATGAAGGAGATGGAGTTATCTTTGTTGATTATCTATATCTTTTTTATAGGCATTCCAGAAGATGTTTGAATCTTCCTTTTGCAAGTAATTTGTGTATATTATTTGTTTTGTCTTGTTCTAATTCTCTATTTCATACTGATTAAAATTTTCTCTTTATTCTATTTTACAGAGATATCGATTGTTTCAATTGACATTGACTTGTGAGCATGGTTGGAAGCATACGCTTGCAAACTTATATCAGAAATTTTTGGGTTATGTCTAACAAACAATTTAAAACTTCTTTTAGGTTATTACATAGTTTTTAGGTACTTTTTTGTACTTCTTCATGGATACCTTATCAATTATATTAATGTGTTTTTTATTTATGTATTACAGTTGGAGTTTAATTTTGAGTAATTAATTATTGTCTTTATTTGTTTCTTGAATAATTTTATTTTTATTTTCAATATTCTTTAAGTTCATAAACATTGAATTGAAAGGAAAAATTTGGAAAAAGAATCAACGATCAAGCAGGTTTATCCCGGTATCAGATAGGTGACAAAACGGATGTGCCAGAAAATCTATTAATACTTTAGTGGCACATTTTATGTGCCACTAAAGTCATTTGCTAACTAGTTCCAACCAACATAATTACCGGCACAAATTATGTGCTACTGATTCTCATTTTTCATTTCTGTCACATAATTAAGTGCCGCAAAATCCCCAAGGTGCAACAGCAACACACGCGCTAAGTGCCACTAATGGGTTTTAGTGTTCGTGCTTCTAGTGGAACATCCCGCATGTGTTGTTGTTTCTGCGAACGACATTTACTGGCACATATCCATAATTTACTGGAACATTTTGTGTGCCATTAAATAGCACTTTTTTTGTAGTGACACCATTCAGAAATGAACGTGTCCGCTCGAGTACTTCCATCAGGGTCACCGAACCTCAAAAGCCTATTAACCATTTTCACAATGAGGTTCTTAAAGGTGATCAAATGATCACAGAACCTCTCAATCTGGGTGCTAAAAGTCCCGTCATACCATACTCACTCAGTTGATCAATTCCCATTAGGTTCACCTATCTAATCAGAAATGATTACAAAACCTTAAAAGAACTTAATTGATCAACTCACATTCAGGTTTACCGAACTTGTGGATCTGGTTGTGGCTGTGGCCATAGCTGCCTCGGTTTTTGTTGCCTTCTTCCTCATTTCTAGGAAGGAATGGGATCAATGTCCCCCAATATCCGGGTGCAAGACTCGCTACCGATGAATGTTCACCATATCTTGTAATTCCATATAGAAAGAGCACGACATAACGGTTTACTTTCAATAAAGAAAGCAGTAGTATTTTCTATGGCTCTATAGCGTAGATGCAATGTATGATGTATACTATTTAAGCAGAACAAGCAGACTCAAAATCCCGGCATGAACTTTTTGCTCGACTAATTTAAATTTCAGACGTCCATTTCTTTAATGGACAAGTCTGGCGCGATTTATGTTTTACCTAACATTAACCAAGCCTTAGTTTATATTAAACATGTTTAAACTTGATCGCCCATAGTCCCACTTCCTGATTCTAAGGCAGTCCACAAAATAAGTTGATCAAGCTCCTCATGAACCATCTAGAAACCGATTAGTGAAACGAGAGGTGTTTGCCCAAACATAACTAATATGAACCTAACCTCTGATACCAAGTTATCACCACCACCCCTGTCCATAGCTGCGTCGGCGGAAGCGTGAGCGGTATTGGTGCGGTGGCAGGCGATGGTGGCGACATCGATCGGAACCTACTTTAGGTTTTGCGGACCTAAAACCCGGACCTTAAATTTTTTTGTACTTTGTTGCCTAATCTTCGTTGCTTATTTTCAATTGATTAACGTGTTACAAGTTTTTATGAAATTACTAATTACATCATAAACCTGCACCCGAAACATGTTAATGTTTTATAAGGAAAATCGCGCGACCAAACAACATATAACGTTGAGCTCCGCTCAACACCAGATACACGAGAGAGGAGCCTTGCCCATCGCACTGGGCAGGTACTCCAGGAGAAAGTAAAAATATACAAACCATAAGAAAAATAGCAAAATGAATAATGTTGTCTAGCTACGTATTCATACTACATCTACAGAGTCCAGATTAAGCCATAATAGGATACTCACTATTCTTGCGTGATCGGGTTGTCAAGACTCTGACGATCACAAAAAGATACTGCTACTACTGCTAATCACAACCAGAAAAGTCAAAACCATTAATCAAACCATAATCATGCTCACCCAAATATATAACCATAACTATGCATCTCAATCGAGACTACCCCCAATCAGAATCAGAAATCACATAAGGAGTTACACATGTACTTGGGATCCCATATCACTGAACCTCACGGAATCATTCCGCAGTTTAATTCTCATAACCTCCTGAAAATATTGAGTATAATGGGAGTGAGTCCTCGAGAGGTACTGTCACCACCACCCCCATTCCTGGCGCTGCAGAATCGTACGGTTGAGAAAATGGAAAGCTGAATCGGGGGATCGGGTGGTGGTCGGTGATACGGAACACTTAAGTTGATTTGGCGGTCCCAAAACTCGACCCTAAAAATTTCTTTCCTAACCTGCGGTGGAAAATCGCATAAACAGATAACATACATAAATAATTTTGAGCTCAAGTCAACCCAGATGCACTAGAAAGGAGTCTCGCCCACTTCGTTCGGAAAGAACTCCCCGAGAAAATAAAGTATACAAAATTACAGATCAGAACATAGAAGATCGTGTAATTAATACCTATATGCATCCTATGTCTACAGAGCCCAGAATACACCAAGCTATACTTGTTACACCCACCACGGAATTATGTCATTTTCTGATGTATTTTCCCGCTGGTCGGTTTATAAATTTATCAGAACCTTGTAATACATTGTATATGGAAGTCTGATAAATGAAATTATATGTTTCGGGACCTATTTTG
>JBBYHH010582164.1:0-19111 GCA_038382905.1 Daphne laureola
TTAAGAGTATGACTATTCTGAGACGAAAAGTTATTCTGGGACCAGAATAGGTCACAAAGTTAAAACTGGGACTGTGGACGAATTTTACCCTCTTTACATGTGTAGATTTCATATTGTTCTTTTGGCAATGAAGAGAAATTGTTTAATTATTACTCATTGTTACTTGAAAAAATAGTTCGCTTTTTTATGCTATCGTAAACTCAAATTATTATTAAAAAAAATATCCATTAAAAAAGTTCAGGAAATTACGTATATTTAAAAACTAAAACATGAATCTATTAGTTTTGGGGATTTTGTGGGTATTTCAAATCTGTTGGGTTTTTGAAAAGAGTCACACACTTTAGCACACCTTAAGAGATATAAGGAAGGAAAAAAAGAAGAAAGAAGGAAATAGAAGCAGTAGGAAGAAGGAAGGACGGATGAGGATTGGAAAGCGCATCTGTTGCCGCAAAAAACGGAACTCATCCGGCTAGCCTCCTTCCGTGACGACGTATCTATCACCGGTGATCGACACCCCTGAAGCTCTTCCTCGACGCTAAGTATTCCTCCGCCGCCTTGCTGCAGTCTCACCTCATCTCCTGTTCTTTATTCAATCTCCTTCATCTTTTCAAGAATCTCAGATCCATCGCCAGAGTCATCAAGTTCTTTAGCGGAATATCAGATCCCTTTCTTCTACATTCTTCCGGTGATAGAAATTCCAGCACTTGCACATTATCTTCACGAGTAATTATGATACGTTTGGCTAACTTAATGATGCACATTCGACAAATTATGATGCACCGTCGACAAATTATGATGTGTCACTATACAAAACTGATCTAACAGATCTGAAGAAAAATGAAATGCTCAAAGTTATTCAAGCCAATTATGATGTGCCCACGAGACAGTATGATGCACATTTTTCATCAATATGATGCACCATTATGATTTAAACCAAAGAGCACACATTATTACGAACAAAGATGAATAATTATGATACGTCCACGAGGCAGTAGGATGCACCATTATAATGAAGATGATGCACCATTATGATGTAACCCAAGTAGTCACATTACTACTAGCAAAGAACAAATATGATATATGCACCGACGAGACCGTATGATGCACCGTTATAATAAATATGATGCATAATTGAGATTTAAACCAAATAGTCTACATTATTATGAACAAAGATGTAGATAATTATGATGCGCCCAAGAGACTGTATGATTCACCGTTACAATGAAAATGATGCACTATTATTACTAGCAAAGATGTACAAAATTATGATGCGCCAACGAGACAATATGACGCAGCATAATGAATGAAGTGGTGCAATATTCTTACTTATAGGCGCATCATAGTGTTAAGACTGTATTTATCTTGTACTAGTACACCATAATGATTGGTCCATCATTTTATATCAGTGGTGCATCAGGAACTTCGAGCAACGCATCATAATGGTTTACCTAGTGCACGATTATCTAGTTAATTTTTAACATAATGGTGCACCATTTATAATGTAACGGTGCATCATAATGTCTCTGAGGCACAACATTTTAAGTGTGCATCATCTTATTATAATGGTGCGTCATACTACCTCATGTGGGTATCATATTAATTTTACATTTGAAGGGATGAAGATGTTATAAAATTTTATGGTGCATCATTCTATTATGGAGGTGCATTATTATCCTGTGGTCGTGCATCATAATGTTATCGTGGCGCATCAAATTCACCAGTTGCCGGTTGGCCACCGTGATTTGTTATAGATCCGGAATTTTCACGAAGGAAAGAAGGTCATCGATGTTATTTGATGCAGATACGTGCTCGACGCGAATGAGATCGGCATGGATTTCGGTCAGATCCATCTTCATGGTTGAATCCCGGATTTTCCATCGTTCAAGATGAAAGAACGGCGACGAGGAAGGCGGCGGCGGCGACGACGACGATGATGATGACAACGAAGACACTCCATGGTGATGACCGGTGATTGTCGACGGGACGAGCGGTGTGGTCGATCGATGAAAAACTGACGGTGAGAAAGATGAGAAGTTAAAGCCGACACGGGGAGGGGATGAGAGGGGAGTTGTAATTAATATAATTAATGAAGTATATAATTAATATAATTAAACATGAGTGACAATTTTGAAAATAAAAAAAAGAGTGTGCATTTTAATACATTTTAAGAGGTACACACTCTATCTTATGCCTCGCCAAAATTATTCCCCGATCGATCAAAAACTTGTAATGTTGTTGGTGGAACAAGAGTAAGAGCTGTTAGCAGACTAGTGGACCACAAGAGCACCTAATTGGCCTCTCTCAACTCCATTCGCTATTTGACCACCTAACCTTATGTGCTACGAGACACTCTTTGTTTTCCTCAGGAGCAAATAACCTTATGTGGGATATCATTTAACCAAGTGTTATTTCCATTTCCAACTATTCTCTTTAAGGAACCTAACATCTAAACTCTCAATGTCAAGGCCTGCCTGAACTATATTTTTCCAAACAGCTCAACCCTCCAGAAGGAAGTGTAAAAAAAGTCTTATAAATTACGAATTTCTAACGATATAATCTTATAAATATTCGACTTAACGTGTAAGTCCTAAATCTTTCTGAAACTACCATTATAGTCTTAAAGATTTTATAATTTTAACAATTGAGTCCTTTTTCTTTCATTAAGTTAACATTTTCAATCATAAAACAGAATCTTAGAGAATATTGAGCGGTAAACGATATATAAAAAATGTTTGAAGGACTCATATAATAGGAAGCCTTTCTACTGTCCAAAGGGAACCTAATCCATTCCCACTATCGGCCTAAACCCCAAATCTAATAACAACTCAACCTAATTCCCCCCTAATACTCTCATATCCCAAATGTATTGTTACCACATTAAAACAAAATAAAAAAACAAAATTGTCCCACAGATTTGAAAGTGTCGGTCTTTTCATGATAGCGATGGTCACAAGCTTCGTATAACAGTTCTTCAAAAGTGTCTCCTTCTCCATAACCCTAAGGATCTGGTGAAAATCGTGATGAATGCCTGCGATATCGAGGCCTTCTCCACCATAATCCTTGGGGATTCGTCGCAATTGACGAATCCGGCGGCACTCAACAAGTGCAGGAGCACCTACAGGACCTTGATGAAGGCATTCACGCTAACCGACTGGTGCCCAAATGAACAACTGTTCACACTAATTAACTTTTTGCAACGTAATTAGTATTTTTTTTATATTCATTTGGGGAAGGAGTGTGGATGAGCAACAAGGAGATTTGGGGATGGAGTAAGGGAGAGGGCCAAAGTTGAGGAGGTTGACAAGGGACATGGGCTGGAAAGCCTGCGATAGGGAAGGAAGAGGGAGGAGGGAGGGGGTTTGTATTTTTTTTTTAAACTATAGGGTTTGAATAGAGTGATAAGAAAAAATGTAAACCACAATTGTACCATTTGTTCAAAACGCTGAAATTTAAAAAAATAAAAGAAAAAAGACCATAAATGAAGAAAATATTTTAAAACGAAACCTTAATGGTACAAAATCTTAAACCGAACTACAACAACACAAAAATTAAAGTTAAGGGGGTCATGGATGCACTTTACCCGAGTGTTTAACATGAGAAATTTAGGATGATATGTCAAGAAACTAATACACCTCGTAAGTGGGAGATTAAATTAATTAGTGTATATGGTGTTACATTTTTAAGAAAATACTGGTAGTAATGTTAACAAGTTATAATCAGTTTGCGGGCTTAAGCATGATACTAGCGTCCCTCAGACCTGTACATGATACTAAAATTATTTAGACTCTCCGGTCCAAACTTGGTACTAGCAGAGTTCAATCAACGGTCCTAGCATGATATTAATAAGTTTTCTTTAAGGTAGAGACCCTATGAGGATGCTAAGGTTTTGCATACATCAATCACCTTACAATAATCAAACATCAACCATAATCAAAGTTGCAACCCGTAGTACATAGCTTAAGAATTAAACTCAAGGCATCAAAAAATTAATATATTACACTATACCCGGATTACCCGTTCGTCACTTTGTGTATTTAGTATTTAGTCATGTGTTTAACTCAGAGTTCATTATTTGATATCTTAGTTATGAATATGAAAGATAACTATAATGAAAAGTTCGTACACTACCCCTTACCTAGATGTATCCTAGAGTATGCGTCGGCTACAAATCGAGGATGACCGGAAACGTCGGTTGAAGTTGGTATTTAGAGTCGAGAACCTAGTAATAATAAGAATTTAACTAAATTAAGACTTCACTAAACGAAATATATTATGAGATTTCCGCAAGTACGATCTTAGCGGTACCAGCCGGTATGATTTATGGAAAGGAACGAAGGCTTTCATCGTTTTTCCAACGGTCTTCAGTAGTTTAAGAAGATTTAGGTCAAAAAGGAAAGTTCAGAAATTTTGGAGGGCCTTAATGCACATACACAAACTTTTTATCCACTGAAAATATTTTTAAGTAGGAAAAAAATAATATTAAATACTTTTAAACAATTCAAAAGTTAAAACAGAAATTATAAACGCTAGAAAACACTATCATAAGATTTATATAAAAAATATTGTATTTTTCTCAACTTTATTAAATTATAAGGAAATAAACAAAAGAAACACAAGTTTAGAAAATAAAATTTTACTACAAACAAAGTAATATTTGCAATTAAATTTTGTAATATGAACATAAAAAGAAAGCGGAAAACTTCAAAAGAAAAGTGAGCATACTTAAAACATATTTTCTCCATCCCAGAATAATACTTAAGTTTATTTTTCAGCATTTAATTTATAATTTTTTTCTTATAACATTTTAATTTATAAATTGTACAAGCTTATATTCAAATGAAAATTTATTGTGTCTACTTTCTAAATATATTTCTTAAGATTTTTTTTAATAATTTTTTTTTAATAAAAAATTTGAATCAAATATAAATATAAAAGTCAAATGTAAATATTATTCTGAGAGGAAGTAATTATTTGGTAAATATTTTGAAGAGGAAAATAAATGAAAAGATTAGGCTGTGATTAAAGTGCTAAGTTTTTAAACTCCGGAAACTCCTCGACAGTGAACGCCGACACCGAACAAACTGGCGCCAACGGCGACACTTGACCACCAGATTCCTCCATCTCGCCTCGGCTAGACACCTTCTCCTCCAGTTCGTCGCCGCAGCTCAACGACACCACTTCAAGCTCACCATGGTCTAACGTCTCCGCCACGTGCTGGCCATGGTCCGACGCCTCAGCCGGATGCACCTCTTGACCCGACATCGTTTGCCCAAGCTCTCCACCGTTGTGTTTCACTATAGTACTGCCTCACATCCTCCGCCCCAAAAGCAGAAATTACTGGATCCCTCACACCTATGGAGCACCCATCCAAACCTTGGGTCGCCATTAATTGTTGGTTTGAAACGCCAAGATTCTTCTCATTTTTTCTGTTTGACACAAACGCTTCCAATATGCACCGGATACGCCTTCAAACCTTGAGGAAAAATAATAGTGGTTCTGTGTTATATGGAGTGGCTTCAACCAATCTTGATTGTTGGATTTTGATGATATAAACAATTCTCCTTCACTCCATGTGGACTTCCTCGGCTTTTTACGTACAGCGTGCACCACCTTTGTCAACAATCCGCAATACGTGCATTACAAAGTTCACCCCATTCAAAAAAGAAAGACTTTTGTTCAATTGAAAATTGAAAATTAGCATCAATCCTCATATTTATTATACAAGTAATTAAGAAAGCAACCAATGCACAGATGGGAGAAGTACAAGAGGCATGGTTGCAGCCATATTATACACATAATTAGAAGACCTATTTATTCTTAATTTGCTAGCTTACGGCCAATGCTAATTAGGTCATCACAAAGGCGATAACAAACACTCACAACATGGCTTGATTGGCGGTACTGGTGTGGTGGCGGCGATGTTTCTTATGAATGATCAGTTGTTGTGTCTGCAGGTGGGAATGGATTCCCGTATTGAGCACAACAAATGCAAACACATTTGTCGATGCCTTCACAAGCTCCATATAACAGCTTATCTCTAAACATTGTATGACATTGAGGATTGCATTCGTCATCTCCGAACAAACAATCACATGGTCCGACATTCTGAGGGTAATAGTTTTGCTCTTCCGGGCATTCGTCCGAGGTACCCTCTGCGTGGAGGAGAGAACAATATTCAATCTAGCAGCTAAGATAATTAGCTAGGATATATATATATACTACCAATATATATCTTCCAAATCTCCCCTAATTTCTTATGTAATTAATTATGAAGAAAAAGTGTCAAGTACACACTTAAGAGGGAGAAAGTAAATGTATTTTTTTCATTATTTATCTTTATGAAAATTTAGATCAAATATTGAATTTTGAAACATGAAAATCAAATGAGTCAATTAATTCAGGACGGATGGAGTATATATCTCCACTTAATTCAATTATATTACTCTTCAATTTTTTTTTTTTTTTAAATGATTCTCAGCTCGATGCTCACGTTGTAATATTGCCGACCTCACACACACATATGTACCATTATGTAGAGTTTCTTTCCAGACGTACTTAACATGAAATTGACCATTTTGACCCTCTTATTTGTCCTAAACCTTATTTATTTTTATTTCTTTGGTATTCACATTTTTGGATTAAAAAGATTCGGCCGAAAAGAAAAAAAGAAGTACCCCAAAAAATTCGCAAAGAAATTTTTTAAACCATGTTAGTTACAATTTAGGTTTGGTGTTGATTCTTTAATAAACAAATCTTATTGAACTGGGTAGGCCAACGAATCTTATTTTGACGTTAATGAAAAAAAAATTATAGTAGTATTTAATTTGATGATTTTACCCAAGTATTAGTGTAAATTAAGACAGTTGTTTCCACCCTATATAATCTCTCTAAGATGGATAGTTTAGTGTTAATTTTTGTCTTCATCTAATTAATATTCCATTCCTCCTCAAAAGATTATATTATTTATTTTAACAGTTTTATTATATTTAATTTATAATTTATTTTTATATATTTTTAGATATTGAAAACTAAAAAATTTATATGAGAATCATAGTTTAATATCTAAATTTTTTAAATATATTTTTTCTTAATTTTTTTATATTATTTATTTTTATTAAAAATTAAATTAAATATTAAATATTAAAATAATCAAATTAAATAATACAATCTTTAAAATACGGAGAGAATATTAAAGGCTAAATGACCGAATGTATACATCTTTTTGTAAAGACAGAGTTTAGGACGGATTTTTTGTCTCGTCTCTTCCATGTGAAACTCCAATAACTAAGTAGGAGAGATGGTCCACCATTTTTTAAGGAAAAAATCATGTAATTTTTAAATTTTCATATTATATTCTAATAATTTCTTTAATTTTAATATAAAAAATTATTTGTAATAACAAATAAATAGAAGTAGTGGGTGGGAGGGAGGGTTCAAGCTAAATAATGGATCATCTAACGCAAGTATACTTTATTTAAAAGTTGAAAACTTAATAAACAGGAATGTCGCTTGTAATGAACCATTTGTATTAAATTGAATATTCGTCTGAGTTCAAAAACAATTCTCCCCAAGAGTTCTGTTAGGGTGTTGGTGGAGGATTTGGAGTCTCTCATTCTCTTCTTTCCTTTCTTTCCACAAAACCTTCTTTTTACTAGGAGTATCTTTTCTCTTCTTCTTCTTCTTCTTCTTCTTCTTCTCTTTTTTGACTTTCCCTTCCTCTTTCTCACCGGCTTTGTTCGTTGTTTTCTGGTGGATGTCCATCAAAGGAATAGTAGGAAAGATGGCAGCGGTGTCTCTTGCGAAGGATGATGCGACGGTGGTGGATTCCGCAACATCCTGCCAGCGACTCTACCGAAATTCGCCCTAGCCGTCAGGGTGTTGACCCCGCAGGTGGCTCGTGTAGAGAACTTAAACTCGGCTTTCTTGGCTACATGAAGAGATCAGGTTAAGTTTAAGATTAAGGAAGATACGGATGTTCCCAGGGATAATCTATTTATTTTTTAGTTCGAGAAACAATATCATATGGATGGTGTTCTTCGCTTGGGACCGTGGGCTTTTGATAACAATTGATAATTATGTCTGCTATGAAACCGGGTGATCAAATTGTGTCCATGAT
This sequence comes from Daphne laureola, assembly GCA_038382905.1. Taxonomy (NCBI): domain Eukaryota; kingdom Viridiplantae; phylum Streptophyta; class Magnoliopsida; order Malvales; family Thymelaeaceae; genus Daphne; species Daphne laureola. Next base: position 8,117 of record JBBYHH010582164.1, read on the forward strand.
TTTCAATCTTGTGGATTTCTAGATTCATGTATTGGATTTTCCATATGGTTGGGCTATAAAGCCGATGGGTGAAGCTTTGGGGAGTAATTTTAGATTGGTTAAGTTGTTTGTGATGGTTTGGCTATGAGAATTCGTGTGCATGTGAATATTACTTGTCCTTTGAGAAAATGCATTGCATTTTGAATATTGATGGTTCAAAATTGTTCTTGCCAACAAAATATGAAAAGTTGTGTGACTTTTGCTATAAGTGTGGTCTCGTCACACATGTTGAAAAAGACAGCATGGAAATGGGGGAGAATCAGTTTGGTCTGTAACTGCATGCGCGGCCAACAGTGAGGGACGGTGATGGGTGGGGGGTGTTAGTTGAGGGGCGAACACCGCGGCCCCAGACGGTTCCCCAGGCGTTGGTTTCTGTTACTTTACTAATCACTGATGACCTGGTTCAAGAACGTGCTATTATGCACCCAGGGTTTTTCTAGTAACCTTACATCTGATGGTCCGTTTGTTTTTGTTGTGAGGAAGGGGAATGAGGTGGTGCCTGCTGGATTGTTTGGCAAAAAATGGACGAGGCAAGGGGAGGCCGCGTGGTAGTGGTAGTGTGCGAGGTGGGAGAGGTCATGGGGCTGGCAGTGGAAGGGGTGTGGCTGCTAAATCTATGAAGTATCAGGAAGATGCTTAAGATGATGACGATGAGGGCAGAAATAGCAAGGATATTGATGATGCCCACCCTCCGTGACGATAACATACTTCAAGGCTAGTTAGTTGGTGGTGTTTCTTTAGTTGTTCTGTTTTCTGCCTTTCTCCTTGATGCTCACACACACTATATATATAGATACATATATCTCCATTTTCTTCTTCCTCTCTTCCCACGAAACCTTCTCCTACTAGGATTCTCTTTTCTCCTCATCTTCTCCTACTCTTTTTTGACTTTCCCTTCCACTTTCTCGCCGGCTTTGTTCGTTGTTTTCTGGTGGATGTCCATCGAAGGAATAGCAGGGAAGATGGCGGCAGTGTCTCTTGTGGAGGACGATATGGCGGTGGTGGATGTCCGAAACATCATGCCAACGGCTCCACCGAAATTCTCCCTAGCCATCCGGGTGTTGACTCTGCGGGTGGCTCGTGTAGAGAACTTAAACTCGGGATTCTTGGATGCATGGAGGGATCAGGTCAAGTTTAAGATTAAGCAAGGTATGGATGTTTCTAGGGATAATATATTTATTTTTTAGTTCGAGAAACAATGTCATATGGATGGTGTTCTTCGCTTGGGATCATGGGCTTTTGATAACAAATTGATGATTATGTGTTATGTCGCAAGTCGAACTAAGAAAATACAATTTATAACCCCGACTCACCCTCAAGTGTAAAGGATCGAACAAGTAGTATAAGGTTGTGAGAAGGGTGTCGAACCCAAAGGAATTTAAGTTGTTAATGATTAATACTCTAATTTATGCTAATCTAAGTAAGAAAGACTAAAATGTGGTTGATAGTATCTTGAAAATAGATTAAGGATAATTAGTAGAATTGCTTCACTAACAGACAACGACACTAAGAATAAGAATGAATTTTTAAGTTGGACTTAAATCAATTAACAAAGCCTCTTAGGATTTACTTGACATGTAGAGATGAGATTGTGAACTAATTTCAAATTACTTGAGGATGAAGATTATCTTTGGTGAATACACTCCTATCTCTAGTAAGCATAGACATCACTTGTACATACAAACCATGAATACGCTAGTAACATGCATTTGCACGCAAGACATTATACCATCAATCTTAAGCCATCAAATAACTTCCAATATAGGTTATCTCTAACATATGCAAAGTTACTTTATTAATTCCACAAGGCTTTGTTCAACAAAATCTCTCTTGAAAATTTCATCGAACAACTAGGGTGCATGTGCGATTGTGGCCACCAATCAACATACAGTCAGCAATTCAGCACATGAATCAATACACAAGTCAATTAAGAGCACTAGACGTTCACAATCTCAATCCCTACATCAAGCAATCCTAAGAGAAGAAAGGACTACTCACAACACATGATCAATAACAAAATCTGAAATATAAAGAGAAGAGATAGAGTAGCGAAAGGAAAAGGAGAGAAGAAATAAACTCTAATTGGATGCAAGCTTCAAGCCAATTTCATGAGAATCCGCAGAGAAGACAAGCACCACTTTTCGAGAAGAAAACCCATGTTAACTGTTCCTGAAACTGCTAGAGAACAAAGCGTACGTGCAATCCCTGTTTAATTCCTACTTGAATTGTGTTTTTATACTAGCCCTAAAAGTCCACAAAGCCCCTGGGCTCATGGGGCATTAATTTAGTAATATTGAGGCCTATTTTTGTCTTTTAAATCGGTTAAAATGGGTAGAATTCGTGAGAAACCGCAACAGGTAACCGCATGTCGTGGTATCAATTGGGCACCCGATGTGCACCCAATAATCACCCGATGAACGTCCGAAGAAATAAAAGGTTGATTGACTCCGAGTTGAGCACTCCATGTGCGCCCTAAGTGATATCAAATTGATCAGCTCCCAGTTGAACACCCGGTAAGCATCCAATGTATGCCAAATAGCAACCCGAGGTAGAAAAGAGCCCTTTCAATTGTTGAGACTTTAGGTGTGACTCCATTGACCACCCCATTAACACCCCTTGAGCACCCAACGACATTTTTTGATTTTGATCATATTGCTCAACTTCTTGAGTTTGTCTTTACTTTCACCTGTCTTTTGTGCACGCCTATAATTAGATAACCACAGTGAATAAGTGTGCATAATGACTATATTTGGCACATAAAAGAGAGGGCATTTGGCACAAGAAAGCATGAAAATATAATGTATAATGTCACACATCATTATGTCTGCTACGAAACCGGGTGATCAAATTTCATCATGATTTTCAATTTTGTAGATTTCTGGATTCATGGATTGGATTTTCCATATGATTGGACTACAAAGCCGATGGGTGAAGCTTTGAGGAGTAATCTCGGATTGGTTAAGGACATTGTTTGTGATGGTTTGGCTATGAGAATTCGTGTGCAGATGAATATAATATTGACAACTATAATATTTTTTAGAAATTCATGTATAAATATTTTAGGTAAAATCGACAATTACAAAGGTGTCTTTTGAAATAAAAACTAAAAAAATGAATCAGATTAACATTTCTCTCCAATATTTTTTTCATAAATGTTAATTTAAATTTCAACTCCATTACACTTTTCTCCAAAAAATTTGTAGACTATAGTCTTTACTCATCAGCTCAAAATTACACATAATATTGTTAGCTACACCTACTTTTTAGAAATTCTAGTATAAATAATTTAGGTAAAATGGAATATTTTAAAGTTGTGTTTTTCAAAATAAAAACTATAAAAAATGAATCATATTAATACTTCTCTCTAAATATTTTTCATAAATATTAATTTAAATTTCAAGTGCATTACACTCTTCTCCAAAACAATCTCTAGGCTATAGCCTTTGTCCATCTACTCAAACTTAAATATAATATTGGTAGCATCACTACTTTTTAGAAATTTTAGTACACATGTGTTAGGAAAATGTGTTAGAAAAACAGACAACTTTAAAGGTGTGATTTTTTAAATAAAAACTATAAAAAAAAATGAATCATATTGATATTTCTCTCTAAGTGATTTCATAAATATTAATTTAAATTTCAAGTGCATTACACTTTTCTCCAAAAAATTTGTAGGCTATATCCTTTGCTCATCGGCTCAACTTGAACATAATATTGACATGTACACTACTTTTTAGAAATTTTAGTATAAATATTTTAGACAAAATGGACAATTTTAAAGATGTGTTTTTTTGAAATAAAAACTAAAAAAATGAATCATATTAGCATTTCTCTCTAAATGTTTTCATAAATTTTAATTTAAATTTCACTTGCATTACACTTTTCTCCAAAAGTACTGTAAGCTATATATTGTCTTTGCCCATCGGCTCAAATTTGAACATAATATTGGAAGCTAAACTATTTTTTAGAAATTCAAGTATAAATGATTTAGGTAAAATCGATTATTTTAAAGGTGTATTTTTTAAAATAAAAACTATAAAAAAATGAATCACATTAATATTTCTCTCTAATTTTTTTTCATAAATATTAATTTAAATATGAAATAATTGAAATAGTTTCTATGGGTTTTGAGTATTATTTATATCTTTGGGAGGATGCGTACCATTTGTTGTTAGGGTTGAGGGGTAAGAAACTCTTCTTTCGTAAATGTTGATCAACATTTACCAAAGTTATATATATATACTCCCTTTGTCCCCAAATAAATGGTACATTGTTTTTAACACTCAAATTAAGAAATTGATGGAACAACAAATTTGGTCAAAAATACCCTCATCATTAACACCCACCCCTCCCAAAATAATTTTGGTAAAAAATTGGTGTAATAACTAGATGATGGAATGCTAGGGGTATTTGAGTAAGGAAATAATTTTCCTCCAACCCCGGTGGAGGAAACTCTCTCTTCTCGTATACGTGACATTACATTATTGGTTGTTGACACCCCAATTAATTACGGATTATCATATCCCATAATAAATAGTTGTAGCACGAATCAATAATGACACGTCACGTAAGTAGAAAGGAGGAGTTTCCTCCATCTGGGTTGGAGGAAAATTGCATCCAGTAAGTAAAACAACTCAACTAAAATTTCTAAAAAGAGAAATGCACCAATTTTCAGAGACATCTCAAAAAAGAATATATACCATTTATTTAGAAACGGATGAGTAATGTGTGTGTTTACAGTATTCCGAGAATGGTGGAACCTCCACTTTCAATTTCCGTTGCAAAATCTTTAAAGAGAGGACTTGGGAAATATTTGTAGCATCCACTTAATAAATATAGGAGCACTCTAGCTTCGGTGTCTTCTGATTTGTTTGATCCTTTCTTCTCCAAACAAGAAAGATCACTTTAAGCGGTTTAGAACATCAACACAGAATTCAATACAAATGAGGAGGGGTTTGTTTGGATAACACAAAACGTACACACGCTAAAATTAAACCGAACCCTAGCTGGAATGAAAATTTAAAGTCGATCGAGATATACATTTATTTTACATACAGAGCTAAAGCTCATGATTATACAAGTAATTATTAACCAAACAAGCAATGTACGCACAAACAAGTAACAAACACTCACATCATGTTCACGAAATCGACTGTTCTCATGGAATAGTGTCTTGGGACTTAATCAGTTGTTGTTTCGTGGAGCGGTTCAGGATCTTCTGTCTCTACCAGAGTGTCTTGGTCGGAAGTGTCGGTTTTGGTACAACAATTACAAGGAAAATTGAGATTTCGGTTACCTTCAATATATGGCCTTACACAAGCTGCATATAATAGTTCCTCTTTATAAGTCTTCTGGCAATCCAGCATGCATTGTTGATGCCCGACTTCAGTGCACTGTCCAATAATCTCAGTGTGATAGCCCAGATCTTCCGGGTAGTGTGTCAAGATATTGTTCGGGGTCTTAGTGGAGCCAATAACTACTCAACATAGAATATTAATAATAATTAAAAAAGTATTCATAAAAATACAAGGATATGACTAAAGGACAGTATAATACTCCCTCCATCTCATAAACAATATTGGTGAGTTTGATTTTTATGTTTTGTGTTTGACTCAAAATATAGCTAATATATAATAATAAAAAGTCAAAGAAGTATATGCTTAGAAAATTCCTATTACAAAGTATGATATTTATTTAAATTAATCAATTTTCTATATCAAAATATTCATTAAAAAATAAATCAAAGATTAAATACATAAGAAACATGAAAATAAAGCTGGCAACCTGTGGCTGTGGGATCGAGGGCCATAAATATATTTATTTAGAGGTGTTTAGGAATTTGTTTTATGAAAAAGGTTTGTATTTTCAACTATGGACGAGTTGGATATGTGAAAGAAAAATTTGGGGCAAGATGTTAATTTTGGAAATTTTGTGATAAAACTTTGTTGAAAACTGTAGTTTGAACATAGTCTTAAGAAACTTAACTTTCACACACTACTATTTTACATTAACATAATCATCCAATTATGAAGTATAAACTAAATGCATTTAAAGTTTTAATTATATAAATAATACTTTCTCCCACAATTGGTGGTTTTGTTTGGAAAGTTGGAGTATAATAGCATGTTGCCAATTTTACCCTCATAAAAAGAAAGAAAGAGGAAATCTTGTGAACCACAATTTTAAGATGAGTGAGAAGAAATAGAAAATCTTGTGATTCCATGGTGTAAGATAAGATGATAAAAATGGTGGTAGAAACTTTTTTTAAATGATTTTTTGACGATCTTTATGGGACAACTCAAAATGACAACACTGACAATATTTGTTGGATAAAAGGAGCACTATATATTTATATATATAGTATAACTAAAAACATATGGGAGGGTCATGGCCCACCCCAATCATAAGGTAGCTTCGTCCCTGGGGATGGTTGCACAAGGAGGACAATATATGGCCCACCCAAATCATAAGGTAGCTTCGTCCCTCGGGGTGGTTGCATGAGGAGGACAATATTCAATCTTGCTATTACATATTTTGAAAAAAATTATATTTTACCACCCTTCATAGTTTAATGATCCAAATTTACTACTGAAATGATTTATTGGTCCCATTTTACCATTACGTTAACATTTTATCACTATTCACCGTTAACAATATCACCGTCAGGCACCGCCGCAGCCTGACCGCCGCCACCAATGATGTCAAAACTTACCATTCGGCTAGGGCCGTAGATCGGGGCCTAGGACCGTCGGATCCTGACCAATGGCTGCCGATTTATGGCTTGGCCTCGCGATTTGCCGGTCTTGGGTTGCGATTCACCTGCCTTTGGTCATGATTCGTCGGTCTTAGGTCACGATCCGGCGGCCCTAGGTCGGAATTCGGTGACCCTAGGTCTCGATCTACGACTCGGTGTATTTTTTTCCTATTCCGGATTTTCCGGCAGTGGTCTGGGGATGGTCAATAGTGGTCTGGCGCAACTATAACGACAATGATGAATTGAGATCCGAAACTATAACAATGATGATAATTTGGATCCTTTTTTCGAAGTACTGGTAATTTGAATTCAAAACGTAAACGTTAATGGTGAAATGAGATCTTAGGCTTAGGAGGATATATAAATGTAGAGCTTGGTGGTCTTAATTTGTTGAGTAAGAATTTAACTACCTCTAGATTGCATGATGATGCTTTGCAGGATGAAGCCATAAATAGCAAGGATATTGATGCCCAATCTCCACGACGACATACGTTACTTGGCAGGTTTTCAGCTGGTTTTCTTTGGGTTGGTTGATGTTTCTTTGATTGTTCTGGTTAACTCACAATGGTAACACACACACATATATAAGCATTTTGTATCGTGTTTCTAGACATTGTCCTTAACATATAATTGGCCTTTTTTACCACCTTTTGTTTATTCTAACCATTTTCGTTCTTCTTGTTAAGTTCCCCCTTGATATATTCACGTAGATAAAGTTGGTTGTTTGTATTTACAAGATTCGGCTAAAAAGAGAGAAAATAATCCAAGAAATTCACAAGAATATCCTCAAACCATGTTACTATATTCGTCTCAATTTACATTTAATTTTTATCTTGTGTTTCATTTAAATATTTAATATAAAGAATTTCTAAAAAGAAATTATTTTTTTCATGAGGAGGATAAAGTTAATGAATTTGCTAGCTAGTTCTAATTTCTTGAGTACTAAAGTTATAATTTACCAGATGATCGCATGATGATGATGATGATAATGAGGCCAAAAAGAGCAAGAATATTAACGTCCATCCTCTTTGACGACATATCCAGCTAGCTACCAACTTCTCACAAGCAAATATATAAAAACTCAATATCAAAACCAACGGGCCAAATGACTAATTGGTAAAACCAATGATCCACTCGTTGGTCTTTTTCATCGGTCAGAACTTACATTACGTAGTTGACAGGATTTTTATAATAGCGTCGTAATGGACAAGACTGCTATAAAGCCCAACTGCTACACCCCACTTTAAGTGTCGCCTTGTTTTTTGGTTTGTAACGGCGTTGTAGCGGTACGAGCCGCTACGAAAGTTGCAACGGCCTTAATTGTTACGACGCCACCACTACACCTAGTACCCATGTTTTTTGTGCTTTTGTAACGGATTTAAAACTAAATAGATAGCTACAAAAGCCTTTTTATCATCTTCTTATTCCTCCTTCTACCATTTCTTCCTCTTTTGTAACGACTTTAAAACTGAATAGGGCGCTACTAATTGGTTCCAATTTTAGTTATTAAACCACAAAATCTAACAGAATTTAAACAGACTTAAAGGGTTAGGGAGAAATTGCATATTTTTCTAAATCTCATGGGTTTTTTTAGAGGATTCTAAAAATATAGGAGGTAAAATGAAGATTATACAAAATTTCAAGGGATTAAATGTTAATTACCCAAAAAATTACCTAACTAAACTTTATTGAAATATATTTGTATAGTTTAGATTAATTTTTGTCACGTCATTTGCCACCTATAATAACATGACCCACATGAATATCGGAAATGTGTGAACTTTTTATACATATCAAATGTGTTTTAGGTGCAGAACGGGATAATTTGGTTTTTAATTGTGTCAAAATTCAATCGGTTTTATTCTCTTCAGGCAGTTATGATCGAACCGACCTAATGAAAACCCCTAGTCCTAGGTGTGTATTTTCCATGATGGACCTTGGTGTATTTTGGATCAAGTCTTGCTTTCTATGGCTTTCATTTGTTTTTGTCGAGTATTTTGCTCCAATACTTTGATTTATTAATTAGAAAATTTATCATCATTAGAATAAAAAAACGGGAACTGTTCAAAGCTTGTGTCTTGGACCAAAATTTAAATTAGATGAAGAAGATGGGACCAAAAGAATTAGCAACTTTGAAAAGAAAAAAAAAATTCCTCCTACCGGCCGGGTTGGAAAGAAAGTCTTCCAACTTATTTATGTATCATATTATTAGTGGTGGATGTCACCATAAATAATTACAGAGCTATCATTTCCATAATTAATAGTGATAATCTCGCTATAAATAATGGTGACACCAATTATTAATATCATATACCACATATACGAGTTGGAGTAAAATATTGTTCTGAAAAGCTAAGTGCATACAATTTACAAATTTTCACCAGAGGTACCAATGTTGTTTTTCTCCCGGCATCTAATAGTGCGATTAGGCGGACAAGGAGTCCGTTCTTTACATAATTTTTATAAAAAATTAACAATTATTTAAATTTTTTCTCTTAATTTATTCTCTATCTCTTTCCTCCAAAATTCAAATCTACTCCACTTTTTTATTACTTTTTCGGAGAACGAACGGACCCAAGATTTCAGATGGGCTAATAAGATATGCATAGGGACAATAAGATTAAGGTTGTCTTTCATTAATCTTGGGAAATCAAATTTTGCTTAGGCCAATAAGATTTTCAAAAGCTCTCTCTAAACAGACTCATGTGATCATGAAGATGGGCCAATTGACATCTCTACCCATAACCAACTTATAAGCAACAATTCTTCGACATAATTGGGCCTTAGCCCACCCTGTTTCCTCGATGACTGACCCTCCAGCTCCACTGTTCCTAGCCCATCCACAACCCTCCCCTTAGCCCACCCTCCAATCCTAACCCAAACACGGTAATCATTACCTGCACTCTAGAGCTGTACCCAGATCCTGGGAAATTCTTTCTATCACCTTTTTTTAACCACAAACCTAACAAGTTTTTGAATTTTATCTCCTAAATTCATTTCTATTTCTCTCATCTCAGATTTAAATACATGATAGTTTTTTGTCATTTTTTTGCAGCAAAGAACAGAGCCCTAGAAAAGTTAAACGGTACTCCTCACTTTCTTCAGGTTTTTCTATTTTACTCTCTGCTAATAATAGGAAATGATGGGTCATGTATGAATAGTTCATATTTGATCAATTTCCTTTGCATCATATACTAGGATTGCCAATTATAATTCCAACCGTTGGAATTATAAAAATAAAGAGCAAAAAAAATCTGTGTCATGAAAAATACTTCCTTCGTCATGAATTAATTGACCCATTTCAGTTTCATGTTTCAAAATTTAATATTTGACCAAAATTTTCATAAGTATAACTAATGAAAAAAAAATCTCATAAAAATATATTTAGAAAAAGTATATTATAAATTATGATTAGCATATAAATTTTTTAACTTCAAATATCTAAACATTCATGAAAAAAAATTATAGATTAAATACTGTGAAATAACAAAATAAAATGATCCAAATAATTTAGGATGAATGGAGTAATTTATAATAAAAAAGGACATTGTTGTTTCCAACAGTTTACATTACAACCCCCGAGGTTTTGGAGAGTCACATCCGCATCCACAAATTGGTCTTTCATATCGAGTGACCAAACATCACATTAAAGGTCTATAAGGATTGAGTTGATTAAAGGTCTATTAAGGATCACATTAAGGATTGAGTTATATCAGGTGTAAGAAGGCACAAAAAACATGGTCCGCATGGATGGTAGCTCCATTGCAAGCAATAAATGACAAAAGTGTGGTGTCAACAGGTATGGATTTGGTATAGTGGAAAAAATCGGTATTTTTCGTGGTGTAAGTTCAAGCTCGTATAATAAACGAGTTCGAATTTAGGCTCGAGCTCGAAGCTCGTCAAACTTGGCTCGTTTACTGTTATTCGAGTTCGAGCTGGCTCGCTAGCGGCTGGGCTACCCCCCATGTCCCCCTTCTCTTTCTTTTTTTCCACGACCATCCCATGTCCATACCCCCCATTTGTTACATATACACATTGAGCACCTGCACATAAAATTGTAGACATATAAAAAGACCGATTTTTTCCACTATACCAAATTCATACTTGCCGACACCACACTTTTGTCATTTTATTGCTTGCAATGGAGCTACCATCCATGCACACCATGTTTTTTGTGCCTTCTTACACCAGATATAACTCAA
>JBBYHH010582165.1:0-10686 GCA_038382905.1 Daphne laureola
GAGTTCAAACAGTACTTCGGGTATGTAACTCGAACCGACCTAATGACTCTCACCGCTAAATATTTCGATCTCAGGGATGAGGAAAACCTTCAACAGGGCTCCCTAGCTGAGGAGACTAAATAAGTGGTCATAGATGATCGAGATCAGACCGTTAAGATCGAGACCAACCTACCTCTAGAGGTAGAGAAAGAGATAGTGTCCCTTCTTCAAGAGTACAAAGATACTTTTACGTGGTCCCTGACGGACATGTCAGACATTGAGCCGAAGTGACCACTAACTGACTTAGTGTCATACCAGGGTCAAAGCCTATTGTCTAGAAGAAACGCCCCATCAACTTCGAGCGTCAGGATGCCATCTGAGCCGAAGTTGACAAACGTTTTGCTGCCAGATTTATCACCGAGGTCTACTACCCGGTGTGGTTAGCTAATGTTGTATTGGTTAAAAAGATAAATGGATCTTGGCGTATGTGTATTGATTTTAATAATCTTAACAAATGTTTCCCGAAAGATCCTTACCCTTTACCCCACATCGACACGTTGGTCGATGCAACAGCGGGCCACAAGATCATGTCCCTGATGGACGCTTATAGTGGTTATAACTAGATATTTATGCACCCAGACGATGTCGAAAAAATGGCGTTCATCACAGACTTTGGCCTCTTTGGATACAAAATGATGCCCTTCGGATTGAAAAATGCTGGAGAAACCTACCAAATGATGGTTAACAAGTTATTTCGAGACCAGATAGGCCGTAACATGGAGGTTTACGTCGATGACATGCTCACAAAGAGTCTGCGTATCCAAGATCATGCCTTGGACCTTGGTGAAACCTTCACGGTCATGAGAAAGTTCAATCTGAGGCTTAACCTGATAAAATTCCATTTCACGGTTCTTGCCAGTAAGTTTCTCAGATTCATGGTATCCGAGTGCGGAATTGAAGCTAACCCCAAAAAGGTCTCGGCCATTCTGGAAATGACCGCCCCAAAGTCCATGAAAGATCTCCAACAACGTTTGGGATGCATGGTGTCTTTGGGCCGCTTCCTGTCTAACTCATCCTCGAAATGCATACCGCTGTTTAAAATCCTCCATCGAAAGCAATTTGAATGGTCAGAGGAATGCGATCGGGCCTTCGCCGAGATCAAGGTTCACCTATCCTCTCTCCCGAGACTTCATTCACCCACCATAGGTGAAACTCTCTTGCTCTACTTGGCGCAATCCAAGGATAGCATTGCGGCAGTCCCGTTCGAGAAGAGGGTAAAACACAGAGGCCGGTTCTGCAGGCCCTCAATCTCAGTGCGAAGCTTCTCGACCTCCAACTTGGTCACCTTTGCTTCCTTCGCAACCTCTCAGACCTTCATATGAGCATCCTTGGCCTTATCCTCGGTGGCATCACCCTCCCGGGACAAGACATCGAAGCGGGAAGCCACCTCACCGAGGACGAGATTAGTCTGTCATCACCAAAAAACAATCAGTTACCGAGTTCTTGGACTTTATAACAAAAAGGATAAAACTAGCTAAAAGCAAAGAGAACCGAAAGAACATACCGTGTAGCTATTCTTCACCAGTATGGTGGTCAGCTCGGCGAGACTGGGCTGGGTGTCCCTCAAAGCCTCAGCATTCCTCCCCATCACTGCCCCGGCCATCGCCATCTGCCAAACTACGGGCTCCAAAAGTCCCGAGGTGCCAACCTCAGAAGGTTGATCGGAAAGCACCTAGATCTCCGAGAAGACCACGTCCCATGGTCTCCCAATTAGAGCGCCAGAGCGGGGATGGACAGTCGATGAAGCGGCTGGCCCATCAGGAGTGCCCGAGATTGGGTGCGGAATCTCCTGGACCTCGTCATCTCCTCTGGGAATTGAGGTGACATGGGTGGCATTTGCCTTGGCGCGTTCCTTCAAGGTCTCCATGACCTTGAGGCTCTTCCTCGACATTGTGGAACGCTCTTTCGGGGAGGACGGGGGTCGTCTCGACCAGGATAGTTGCCTTTGTCATTTCTTGGCCCCGGGTCTCTCGGTGGGCTGATCTTGCATCAGGATCTCATATTCTCAGGCGTCCATTGATTCCTCCAATGATGAAGAGTCTGAAATGACAACATCGCAAAAGTTAGTTTCTGCCCTCGGGCTTACCGCTGCCAAAGGTACCTCGGATCGAGGAGGACTTGGCTCATTGTACTCTTCTCCCTTGATCTCGGTAGTGCCCTCAGAGTCGGCCATGGCAAATTCTGAGATACTTGGCTCGGAATCCATTGGGCTTGGTCGGTGATCCACGATGCCCTCCCCGGCCTTCTTCTTTTTCTCTTTCCTCTTGTCAGAGGAGAGCATGTTCTAGACCAAATTGGCATAGCCTCCCCCAACCTCTGACCTCTCAGCCCACCCATAGTATACTGCGGTATCTACTAGGAACAACCGGTCCATCCCATGATAGCGAATGACATCTAAGACCTCCTTCTCAGTGTGCGAAAGGCGGGGAACCTTGTTGAGATGATGTCTCTCCGATATTGAAGAGGGCCTCCATGTCAAGGGGAAGTCATCAACTTCGGTGGCAGCGATGCCAAAAAACCAATCCTTCCAGGTATGTATGGAAGATTGCCCATCTGTTATGACCTTCCCTCCCCGAGACACAAAGTGGAACCACTGACCCATGTTGCCCCCACTAGACGACAGGCGAAAGCAATGTTGGAACATGTTGGCGGTTCCCGGAACGTGACACGCCGTGCAAAGTAACTTAAATCCAACTATTTCCGCCTAGGCATTAGGGGTAAATTGGCCAGGAGCCAGCTTGAAATATCCCAACACCTCCCTCTCGAATGGATTGAACAGGAGCCAGAGGCCCAATATCAGGTATTCCCAAAATATGCTGTAATATCCCAGAATATCGGTATTACTGCGCTGCCGGGATAAAGGAAGTTGTGTGACCACTTGGGGTGGAATATGATAGCTGACTTGCCATCTGGCGAGGGATGAATCACTAGTCCATGGTGTGGCCTCCTCGGGAGTCTTTGACTTCTTTCTAGGAGCCTCAGAAATGGTTCCGGACGGCTCCCCCTTCCGTTGTCGGTGAGGCGGTCTTTCATCCAGCTCTGTAGAATCAATGGGCCATTTTCCTCGGCTGATGGTCATCCTGAGATCTGAGGGTAAAGGGCTGCCGAGGAAAGCCGAAGAGATAAATTCCCCGTCAACCTCCTCATTCGGGGACGATCTTATGTTAGATCTAATAGAAGAAAGAAAAGAATGGAACGAAGGCTTACCTATAGGCGGGAAGTCTAAATGATGTTCTTCTCGGGTCCTGGATCTCTTGCTGCATACTCGGCTTAGGAGCGAAAGTACACTACAACGCGCGGACTCTCCTCTCCGTTTTTATAGGCCCCAAAAGGAGAGTGAACCGTCGGGACACGTGGTGACGGGATCCCAAGACGCGCATTTATTAACGAATCACCACTGTTTATCGTGAACCGTTAATCAAAACATCGTGGAATATGAAACGTCTCGACCATTGGCAAGAAACGGTCCCGACGCTTGGGGGAAATGGTGGGCTTCCTAGAATACCTCTCGGCCTTCCGACGTAGGTTTCGGTCTCCCGAGAACTTCCTCATTAACCATTTGGATGGTCGCACTCCCGTGCGCAATATCAATCCTGATTCCACGAACTAGAGACCCTCGGTTATATTCCCGAAAATACCGCCCCCAAAAGACCTCCGCTCCACATGTTCCCTATCCCATGGTGTCCCCTCTCACATCAGCCCACGTGTCGTTCTGCCGTCCACCCTGTACCAAACAATGGTTGACACGAAGCCCTATAAATAGGGTTTTTCCCCTCCTTCCAAAGCAAGTAACATTTAATGCTCTATAGCCGACCTCTGTCGAACCCGAGGACTAATCACTTATTGGACTTCCATATGTTCCAAGGAGGGCAGAACCGAGACTTAAAGACCGAGTGAGATAAAACCGAGAACCGACCATGGTGCAAGGTACGTTCTTCATACCATAACTTTGTGAATTCGTATTATGTTAGAGATTACCTTAATAGCTAAATTGTTACAAACAATTAAAAATGGAACATGACTCCAACAACTTTGGAAATTAGAAATTCTTCCAATAAAATTGGATATTAGATATTCTTCCAATAAAATTAGAAATTAGATATTTCTCCAACAAAATTAGAGATTGCACATTATTCTAAAAGTTTAGAATTTGGACATTTAATTTATCACAATAAAATTGAAATGGAGCATTGCTCTAACAACTTTGGAAATTAAGAATTTCTCAAATAAAATTGGATATTAGATATTCTTCTAACAAAATTAGAAATTAGATATTACTCCAATAAAATTGGAGATTGCACATTGTTCCAAAAAATTAGAATTTAGACATTCTCAATTTATCACAACAAAATTGAAAATGGAGCATTCCTCCAACAAGTTTGAAAATTAGGAATTCCTCCAATAAAATTAGATATTAGATATTATTACAACAAAATTGAAAATTAGAGATTGCACATTATTCTAAAATTTAGAATTTGGATATTGTCAATTTATCACAACAAAATTGAAAATGGAACATTGCTCCAACAACTTTAGAAATTAAGAATTCCTCCAATAAAATTGGATATTAGATATTCTTCTAACAAAATTAAAAATTAGATATTGCTCCAACAAAATTAGAGATTGTACATTATTCTAAAAGTTTAGAATTTGGACATTGTGAAGTCTATATTTTATAATTGTGTATTTGATGCGTTGGATGATTACATTTTTAAATTTACAATTGCATTTGGTCATTTATGCACAACTGTCGTTATGTACTACCATTTTCTTGCTTTAGAATTTAGACAATTAGTGATAGTAGTTTATTTTTTTTATGATGATAGTAACTCTATAATGCATTAGATGATTAAATTTTGTTATGATGATAATTTATTTTGGATTCCTTAGGGTTTGGATACAGGTCAGGTCGGGTTCGGGTTAAATGGGTTTGAGATTCAGGTCAGGTCGGATTTGAGTCACTGGTTCATCGGGTTCGGGTCATTCGGGTTTTGGGTCATTTCTGGTTGAGCTGGTTTCGGGTCAGGTTAGGTTCGGGTTCGGGCCATTCGGGTTTCGAGTTCATTCGGGCTGAGCTGTTTTCGGATAAGGTTGGGTTCGGGTCAGGTCGGGTTTCGGGTCATTGACTTTTTTGGTCAACTCGGGTCAGGTTAGGTTCGGGCGGGTTAATTAGGTCGAGTTAGCTTTTGACACCCCTACTAAGGCCATTCTAAAAAAGAAGAACAAGGAGTAGGGTGAATTTGTACAACAGCTGCTCGAGGATGAAAAATTCCTCGCTGAACCAAAGTTTACAATAATTGAAGATTCGTTCAAGGACATACAAAAGGTGAAAAGGAAGAAGCTTAAACAAAAACCAAGAAACCAATAGCTGCTACAGATGTAGAGAGTCATGTTCCAACAAAAAAGACTGAATAACCTAGAAGAGAGTTCTGAACCTTCTCAAAAGAAAACTCTAGTGAAGAGGTTCAAGTCCAAAGTAGTAAGGCAAAGGTCTTCATGAAGTTTGGAGAAGGTGGAATTATTACAGAAGGACAAAGATGATGAAATCAACAATGTAGAAGGAGGAGACATTGATGAAACTGAGGAAAAGGTAGAAAATATTGAGAGGACAGTGCAAGGAGGAATGATTGAGGTATGCAACATGATTCTCTTGTGATGCATTATGATGTTCTGGCTGTACGCTATACTGCTCTTGTGGTTAATTATGATGCTCTAGCAATATGAGATGTGTTCACCTTGTATTGTTCAATAATCTGTTGGCTTAATAAGGTGCTCAACATTTCAAGTAAATGAAGAGAATGATGATAATATTGAGAAGGCATATGGAATGGAAGGTGTGGTTATGGTATGCACAATAATGCTCTTTTGATGCATTATGATGTTCTTCTTATATGCTATCGTGCTCATGTTGTTAATTATGATGCTCTTATAATATGATATGATGTTCACATTTTATTGTTCGATAATCATGGGTTTAATATGATGCTCAACATTTCAGATGAATGAAGAAAATGATGATCTTGAGAAGGTGGATGGAATGGAAGTTGTGGAGAAAGAAAACTTGGCTTAAAATGATCAACAAACTTATCAGATGGAAGTGCAACAATTTGAAAACAAGGAAGTGGAGGATGACAAGGTCTCTTGTTCTATATTATGAAGCTCTCCCTTTATAATATGGTGCTTTCCATGGATAGTATAATACTCAATGTTTCTTATTTAATTGACCATTTTTTTAATATGATGCTTAAATTTTAGGTGGATGACGTACCACTCACTCAAGTGCAGGAGGTGGTCACAACTGAAGTGGTGGAAAGTGAGATCGTGGAAAGGTTTGAAAGTCGATCCTCTTGGATATATATATGATGCTCTACTTAAAAAATATGATGCTTCTTGGCGCGTTGTGAAAACAGACGAACACCTGTGCGATTGGCGCTATCATCCGTGACTATGGGGGGTCGCTCTTAGAAGCTGCTTCGCTGGGTTTTACTTATGCTAGAGCGGATCCGCCATATGTCGAAGCTGCTGCTTTACTCTGTGGACTTCGGGAGGCTCAATGACTCGGCTTGACGTCTATCATCATTGAGTCAGACTCCCAAATTCTGGTCAATGAACTGCTCAACTCTGCACCGCCCTCAACATATCACTTTGGTATTTTGGTGGATGAAGTACGTTTTTTTTACTTCGACGTTTATTTCTTGTTCTTTTGTTTTTACTCCACGATTTGTAAACAATGCTGCACATGTCGTTGCTAGGCACGATTTGTCTGCCATTGGTCCCCGCTCATGGATTTCACCTTTTCCTGCGTGGCTTTGTAATGCTCTTGCTTAAGTAATACAAAGCCTCACTTGCTCAAAAAAAAAAATGATGGTTCTATTATTATCTCCAGCATTTATATTATGATTCTTTGCATGTATAATATGATTAACATTTAATTTTATATTATGCTCAAATATCCAGGTGGATGATGATAAATTAAACCAAGTGGTTAAGGGAGTTTCAACTCGGGTGGTGCCAACTGATAACGTATGAAGACTAGTGCTCCACTTTCCTAAAATAATGCTTATCTCGTTCATCATAATGTTCCTCTTCTTCATTATGTTGCTCTTTCCTTAAAATGTGGTGCTCCTTTAATGAAAAATGATGCTCAACCATTGATCCAAATGAAAGAGGTGGTTCCAACTGAGGTTGTCGCAACTGAGAAGGTCTGTAGAATGATGCTTCTCAATTTTAATATGATCATCTTCTCTCAAAATATGATGCTACTAGTGTAAATTATCATACTCAGTCTATTATGATCCTAAACTG
The DNA here is from genome assembly GCA_038382905.1 of Daphne laureola. Lineage (NCBI taxonomy): Eukaryota > Viridiplantae > Streptophyta > Magnoliopsida > Malvales > Thymelaeaceae > Daphne > Daphne laureola. Next base: position 7,345 of record JBBYHH010582165.1, read on the forward strand.
ACCACGCAGATTGCTATGGTTTAGAGAACTAGCGCCCGAGGTCTCTCGCAGTCTTATAACTTCTTTAAAGAAACTAAAAATAGAATTTATAAATAAATAAGATTTTAATTTTATAAACCAAATTACAAGGTAAATTGAAGTGCGTACAGCAGTCATTAAATACAATCAAAGAAAGAAATAAAATGAAAAAAGGAACAGAAAGCTAAAATCGAGCTCTAAGTCCCCAGCTTGTGGTCCTCTGCTGAATAATAATTTAGCGTCCTCAGACAGACCTCTACTAAGCTCCAAACTTAGTGTCCTCGGTTCAACGGTTTTTGGTAACCCAGAACCAGCCTCGGTTCTCAACCCCACGTTAGTAAAAACGTGGTCAGAGATCCTCATTATCCAGGAAAACTGGGGAAGCAACCGATTCCTTAAACTCTGCTACCAGAAGGTCTTCTTGTATTTCCACCTGTAACTCCTGAAACGTCTCAACTAGATATATTAGTAATAAAAGCGTGTTATTTCCTAGGGCTGGGTTGTTAAGTGATCTTTACTCATGTTGCTTTTAGTTGTTAGCACACAAAAAGGGATAGGTGCATGTCAAGGGCTCTAAGACAACGGAAATAGAACAGACAAGGATAAAAAGTGAAATGCATGATGAGTTCTGCATGGTAAGATCTAGATCATTCTAACATGTTCTTAGCTACAAGGAGCATGGCAGCATAATCAAGTGCTAAACAACTATCATGCTATCTATCTAATAACAACCAGACAAAGAAACCTAGATGCATGGCACTAGCACACGTTGAGATGCAAAAGTTCATAATGAATGCTTGTGAACATTAACATAGTTTACGTAGGTGGTGCCTTCCTAACAAATATCATGAGAACATGGCATGTGATGTATCTAACAAGTAGCCGATGCACAACACAGAAGGAACACCAACAAGATAACAAGAACAAGCATAAATGGCTAAGGTGTTCATAACCTCAGCCGGCCAGAAGGGTTCTTCGACCCAACAAAGCACATGATATTTCGAACTAGTTCAAGAGGTGGGAAGAAGATAAAAGAATCATACCTTGGAAATGGATAAGGTGTCCTTTTACCTACTTTATGCACAACCGAGAAGAGTCTTTCGTCCTCTCATGTACCTTTCTTACTACTCAAGTAAAAACATTAATGATATTGTTAAGAATAATTAGAAGTCATAATTAAAATTCCATCTAGAGGTAAACATAGTTTCTACCATGTGCTACTAGACTAAATGCATAATTATCCTTCTGTACGGAGGAAATAATCAATTGTGCAAACAACAAATAAAAGGTGGTCATTGATGAAGAGGAAGCCGAAAGGTTTCAACAAAAAAAGTGACTCAAACTTGTCTAGAAAATCTTATAAAGCTAATTAACAAAGTCCTAAAAACAATAAGTAAAATAATGAACACTGCGTAAATGCACAATCAGGAGCTTGGATGCTACTCGATCTCTGTACTAAGAAATCAGCATTAAAAGAAGCAACCAAAAGGTACTTTGAAACCAATTTTAACTTTAGAAAATGGGTAGCTTTAGAAATAGTTAAGAAATCCCAAAACCCAAATGAATAATTGTTTACACTACCAGTTTGACTGAAACTTCAATATAAAATGAAAAATAATCAACCAAAATAATCAACCAATCACGAAAACTCAACAATCATCGGGCTATCTAGTTTTTCATGCATTCGAATCACAAATTTTCGTATCCAAGCTCGACATGCATGATTAATTTATTGAGAGGAAGAAACAAGGGAGGACGTCACCAGAAAGGTGGAACCACAATAGAAGATCTTCCGGCGTTGGATTACTGCCTTTCGCCAGCTTGCTCGCAGGTCAGCTTGCGAGGTTGCAACCTCCACCATTTCCTCTCCGTCACTAGCACTTTGCAGCCACGCGAACTCCCTCATGATCGAACCTCCACCTCAGGACCCAACTCTTCGAATCATCACCTCTAAAGAACCAGCTTTGATCCCAGTTTGCCTTCATCCTCTCTTCCTAAATTTGCATCCGTCCCAACGAGATTCAGTCCCTCAAATCATCCCCACTCGCCTTGCATGTCGGATCAAAGATAGAGGTTTTGCTCTTCAAGCAATTTTTGTGAAATTGTGTTATGCCTTACTCGCACCATCCGTCCCAAATTTATCAAAATTAGGTTCTAATTAATTAATTAATTAGTCCCTTCATTAGTAACTGTTTATCAAACAGACCCCATTTTGTCACACCCGCTCCCCGGCCGGCATGTGCGTTGTATGCGGAAGCGTCATGAACGTTGCCGGAGGGCGGTGGTGACCGGAGGAACTGAACTTCTCTTCCAACGTAGGCCCCGAAAACCTGACCATTTTTAAACTTTTTCCGAAGCTATTATTTCTAACGTGTTATTTAGGTTTTAAGGCGCTCAAGTTCTTTTAATGCCTAAACCTGCACCCGAAGACACGTTAGTGGTTTTTACAAAATATCGCGCGTTGTCAAATTAATTAACCAAATACATCAGATCAGAACTACCACCCGCTCGGTTGGGTGAGTAGTTCCCGAGTATACCCAACTTATACATTCTTTCGATGTGATATGCATGCATGTTTGACCTACAAAGCCGATACTACCGAAACCGTATATGTACTAATTTCTTGCGGGGTCGGTCGACTCGATCCCTGGCAATCCTGCAAGATACCGCTGATGCCCGAAACATGAGTTCTTGAAAAGATAGTTATATGGGGTGAGTCCTTGAAAGGTACTCAGTAAGGGTCGGTAAGGATAGCAGACATAAACGCTGAACCTGCAGAAAAGCTTAGCATAATCATAACATACATATGTCCCGAATGACCATCATGGCGTGGGTCTGAAGACCAATCTAGCAGCAGCATCCTTTCCTTCCCATGGCCCAACTCATACTTAACGACAGACCCCGACGGCCGCAACCTACTCGGCACATATCCGATGGCCGCAACCAACACGGAACATAGGGTATATCCGAAGATAATACCAGTCGATAGCCGTAACTAACCGACACATACGCATGGATCCAGTGGAGAAGCGTCCCCCTCATACCCCGGCGGCCGAAACCGAACCGGGTCATAACATAAAATACTGTCGTAAGTAATAACATGATCAAAATGATACAGGTGAGAGACAGAGCAGAGCATAGCATAGCATAACATAACATATATAAGCTGCCAGAAACATGGTACCTGCATATCACTAATCTTACCGTGTAACTAGTACTTTCCCTCGGGAGTCACTGGACCCCACCATCGACCCGAGTACTAGCCATTAACTATCCTAATATGCATAAGGTAAACCGTTATTGCATATTAAGAAAATTAATCCC